>JAFBJT010000907.1:48376-78399 GCA_016785325.1 Chascanopsetta lugubris
TGGGGATCGCCTCAACCCACCCTGAGAACGAGTCTACTATGACCAGAACATACCTGTATCCCTTCACCCTTTGTTGAGAGCCCATATTAGTGAAATCAATTGTTTTGGATTCATCTGCTGACACACAGCACAGTTCTTCACATGTTCCTGCACCATATTTATTAAATGTGGATGCCACCACAACAAGAGTTTCAGTAAGGCGGATCTTACTCCCACGTGTGTGAGTCTCATACTCTCCTTGTTCCTTTAGTCGGACTACTGCGTATCCTGACATTAATGTTCCAGTCTCAACGTCTCTATGGCAGCAGCTGTCAGTAAACACCGTCCATGCGTCACTGTCTGTCAGTGTCTGTGTTGACAAGTATTTTCTCCATTTTACGTCATGAAGTGTCTGTTCTGCACAGTCGTGTGGTGGTAATGGAGTCATGTTATCCATATTTATTCCCTCAGTTACAAATGTGATATGTGGTTGAGTCAATGTTTTCATCACCCTGGCTTGTCTCAATGGCGACATGGAAAAGGACGTGGATGATACAAACGCCATGACTCCATGGTCAGTCAAGATTTTTGATGTGCCATCACTATGTGAGCAGTTTTTGTAATAGGCCTGGCTATCCCCGCTGCAATTCTGGTGCACGGTGGTTGACCTCTTACAACTGGGTCCAGCTGTGCACTATGATACATTAACACCATTCGCCTTGTATTGCCCCATGTTACTTATCCTAACAATTTCGACCGAAACTGACCAAAGTAATCATGGAAAAATTACCTCCCACTTAGTTCATATGTGTCCTTGGTGAATCACAATAAACATGATCTCTGCTCATTTCGGATTACCATTTCTGCTCCCGCGGAAAGTTTGAGTGCTGCGGTGCTGCAGTAAAATGCGTCCGTCTGGCGCTCGGGCGGAACTAATTTACACAAACATATTAAAGCCGCTCACCCTCAAGAGAACTCCGAGCTGCAAATAAAGTTGAGGAAGGAGGAGGGGGGTGGGGACCCCCAAATCCAAACAAGACCCCCGACACAGATGTCTCTTCAGAGGCTTTTCAGCCAAGAAATGAGGAGTATCCAGGTCATCTCCATCAATGTTTTTTCACAGTGTCATCGGTGATCAGAGAGGCAATTTTAGCAGACTGATTACACTATTATCATAAATTATCAGTTGAAAAACATCTTAAATGTTTTACTGGAACTCAAAAATATACACTTATATGAAGATATATACCTCAAACCTGAAATATGAATATGGCTGAATGATAACCCTTTGTGTTAACTGTTGAAGGAAAATTAGAACTCCTATTTAGGCTACATGCAGATTAATTACAGACTTATTATCTTAATCATTTTGTTATTGTTTTGTTATATGTATATTTTTGTCACACATTTTTGTTATTTTGCTAGTGACTTATCTTAAACAACTGTGTCATAGAAGGTAATAAGGGAATGATTTTATTAATTTTATACTGTTACACTGTTTTATATTGTTGTAGCTAATAAATAGAAAACATTTGTATTTGCCTAAAAACTTTGTCCTGTGTTTTATCATAATCATAATCATAATCAACTAACTAAAGGCAAAATCACAAAATTATTCAATGATCATGACATTTAAAGTACAAAGTATCAGTATCGGTTTTGGTCTCAGCGATACTAGCCCTGTATTTACTTGGTATCGGATCAATACCAAAATTCCCAGTATTGCCCACCCCTAGGGGGTTACATAAGTGAATAAATAATGATAAAAAATAAATCATAAATACAACAATCAACATCAAACTATTTAAATAACCATACAGTTTACATACAATAACTCTAGACATAAGCTACATTTACACTAAACAATAACTATATAATATGTATGGAGTTTACCCCGGTGGACAAAAGGGTTGTTTTCCTGCGCCTTCGGGCAAGGAAATGGGTCCTGACTGTTGTTTGTGCGTATGCACCAAACAGCAGTTCAGAATACCCACCATTTTTGGAGTCCTTGGGAAGAGTGCTGGATGGTGAGGGTTTGTTGGGAAAGTCTGGCTGAGGACCCTGTCAAGCTGGTTTTTAACTCACACCTCCGGCAGAGCATTGACCTCGTTCCGAGGGTGGCGAGGGACATGGAATCTGAATGGACCATGTTCAATGTTGCCATTGCGGAAGCAGCTGTCCGGAGCTGCAGGCGTAAGGTGGCTGGTGCCTGTCGTGGTGGTAATTCCCGAACATGGTGCTGGTCACCAGAGGTGAAGGATGCCGTCAAGCACAAAAAGGAGTCTTAAAGGTCGTTGTTGACTTGTGGTACTCCGGAAGTGGTTGACAGGTACCGGCAGGCCAAGCGCTTTGCAGCCTCGGCTGTTGCTGAGGCAAAAACTTGGGCGTGGGAGAAGTTCGGTGAGGGCATAGAACTAGACTTTCAGTCGGTCTCGAAGCGATTCTAGCAAACTGTCCGGCGGCTCAGGAGGGGGAAGCAACCCGTCATCTGCACTGTCTACGGTGGGGATGGGGAGCTGCTAACCTCTGGGAGCACAGTCGGACGTTGGACAGAATACTTCGAGGATCTCCTCAACCCCGAGGGGATGCATTCCGAAGAGGAAGGAGAGTCAGGGGACTCGGGGCTGGACTCACTTGCTGGTCACTGAGGCAGTTAAACAACTCCGCAGCAGCAAGGCCCAAGGGGTGGATGGGATTCGACCTGAGTTCCTCAAGGCTCTGGATGTTGTAGGGCTGTCCTGGTTGACACGCCTCTGCAATGTTGCATGGATGTTGGGGAGAGTGCCTCTGGGCTGGCAGACAGGGGTGGTGGTTCCACTTTTCAAGAAGGGGGATCTGGTAAAGTTTACGGCAGGTTACTGGAGTCCGGTGGTTAGTCGAACCTCAGATTCAGGAGGAACAATGCAGATTTCATCCTGGCCGTGGAACATGGGACCAGCTCTATACCCTTGCAAGGGTGCTGGAGGGGACATGAGAGTTTGCCCAACCAGTCTACATGTGTTTTGTGAATTTGGAGAAGGCTTATGACCGTGTTCCCCGTGGTACCTTGTGGAGGGTGCTCCGGGAATATGGAATCAATGGTCCATTGTTACGAGCTATTCGGTCTCTGTATTTCCGGAGCCAGAGTCTGGTTCGAATTTCTTATAGTAAGGCAGGCACATTCCCAATGAGGGTTGGACTCTGACAGGGCTGCCTTTTGTCACCGATTCTGTTCATTACCTTTATGGACAGAATTTCTAGGCGTAGCCAGGTGGCGGAGGGGTTCGGGTTTGGTGGTCTCAGGATCCCGTCCCTGCTTTTTGCAGATGACATGGTCCTATTGGCGCCATCAAGCTCGGACCTTCAGCTTGCACTGGGAAGATTTGCAGTTGAGTGTGATGCGGCCGGAATGAGGATCAGCACCTCCAAATCTGAGGCCATGGTTCTCAGTCGGAAAAGGGTGAATTGCCCTCTCCGGGTCGGGAGTGAGTCTTTACCCCAAGTGGAGGAGTCTAAGTATCTCGGGATCTTGCGTGACCCGGATCCGGATGAGCGGAAGATGATGAGATGAGAATAACTATATCATATAAAATACCTATATACAACGATGCAAAACTATGTACAAAAATGGCATTTTACAGACCTCCAGTGGTGTTTTTTTAATCACTGCATCCACGAGAATGATTAACTATGCTACCACCTACTCAAACTCACCTCTGTTGCTTTTCTCCCAGCAAAGTCATCTATAACATCATCATTTGACAACTCATTGGAGACCACATGATTAAAGCTTATTATTGAAAGTCCACAGAGATGAGTTTAAGCTTAGAAAAGCTTCTTTCAGCAGCAGGCAATGGAGTTATGGAGTATTATTATTATTATTGTTGTTGTTGTTGTTGTTGTTGTTGTTGTTATTATAACAACAACAACAATAATAATAATAATAATAATAATACTAATAATAATAATATGTACTTCAACACTGATGTAAAGTTTAAAACAATTAATATGCTTTAGACAATATGAACTGTAACACAACTAGGGTTAACTAGGGTTAAAAATCTGATAAATAGCAGGGAGACTTATTTGGTATTATCATTTGTAGTAATATTAATTGGGTATTGCTTTACATTTGATTCAATGTGAGCTTTCCCGTTTTAAGAGTTAATAGTTAGAACTACTTTTGATACAATTATATTGAAGGTGATCCCCCCCCCCCCCCCTGGACGCCATGGCACCCTTAGCATCTGCCTATATTGCCCAATGGGTGAGAGGGCTCTGGTGGCGATGGCGCAGGAAATAATGGAGGGTATCACAGTTGTGGAGCTGAGGAAACTCCCCCTGCACCCAGTGGAGGGCTGCTGGAGGATTCAGGGCTTAGAGCGGCAGCGAGTCGAGGCTTTGCTCCATCATCATTTCCATTCTGCTTTACGCTGATCCTGAAATATCCTGGGTGGCATGCAGGGATAAGCCCACGCCGCTGAAACATGGCTGTCATGCCTATAAACCCTTCATGGCTCTAAAGAATCCATTATGGTGGTTCCACAAACATGGGGCCTCAAAGGACCACTCCACTCAAGCTCATTTCCTCCTTTAAACCACATTTACTGAGAGCAGCTGCTGAGGGAATCTCCACGGCAACAACACAACACAATGAGACCTTTAAGTGGACAATTACATGATCAGTCATATCAACAAACCATGGAGAGATAAACAACAACAACTGGGACCTATGTTAAAGAACCTCACATCGTCCTCTCCTACTTCCTGTCAGAGGGAAACTTCCTGCTGTCACATGGTCACACATCTGTGTCTGCCGGAGGGACACAGTGATGCCTGCTTCATAACCCCTGTCCACTATAACATCCCACTCTAACCACTGCCCAATGTACATATATGGTCATTTGTCCTGACACTGGGAAATTTGACCACACTCACCATGCAGCGGGACAGACATGTGGAGAAAAACACAATTTACCTGTAGGAACAAATCCTTATCATCGTCATCATCATCTGAAAACGTGTGACAGCGTGAAATGAAGAGCTAGAACAGAGTGGGCTGCGGCTAGAGATGTCATTACTCCTCCTAAGAGAGGGAGAGAGAGGGGGAGAGAGAGGGAGAGAGAGAGAGAGAGAGAGAGAAAGTGAGGTTGAGCAGAATAAAACTTAAAGATAACACTATTCTACAACAGATGAGTGAAACAACAACAACAACAACAACAACAACAAATAAACAGAACAAAACAGAAATAAAGAAACGAAGACACAAATAAAGTCCAATATCCACTAAAGGGCAGAAGGGGAAAATGAATCTCATAAGCAGGAAGTGGAGAAGTGTCATCCTTCAGAAAAAAAATACTGGGATGTATTTGGTGGAGTTTGGACTTTATAATTTGTTGTCCTCAGCTGATTGATTTATTTTCCTTGTTTCCCGATGAACCTCTCCTCCATGATGGTTCAACTCCTCAAACCTGATTCTGATCAAAGTAAATGACAACTGTGATTTGAAGATCCTCCTCAGGTTAAATTTTTCCATCTGATGGAATGTTGGAGGTGATGACATTCCACACCTGATGCAATTATGGATCGTTGTGGTATGAGAGTCACTCAAACCTTGAGAAAAAAATTTGGCGTTCAAAATAGTGAACCTCACTTTGAAATTTCTCCAAATTGCTACAGTAATTCTGTCTGCAATTAACTGTACAGATAGTAGACATCACCATGTAAATAGTCATTAGTGGCTTACCTATGCAATTATGGATCGTTGTTGTATAAGAGGCCCTCAAACTTAGAGAAAAGACGAATTTGGAGTTCAAATATCGATCTTTACTTTGAAATTTCTCCAAATTGATACAGTAAATCTGTCTGCAATTTGGTGTACTAAGATTTATGATTTAATATCTCCTAATATTTGAGGATTCCAAGAGAGACATTGGCAAAAGAAACAATTTGGGCATCTTATTTTGAAAGCGGAAGTGAGATATGTGTTCATTGACGTCCATTTGCGTGTTTTACCATGAACACCAACTGGCGCACTCTTAAGTTGACCGTGCAGCTCATTTGACGGCAGAGACCAGGATGTTGCCTCACTTGACACCAGTCGCCAGGACCCCTAAGGAGTGCCCCGTCCATCGATCTGTCTGCTGCACACACAGAGGATCAGTGTGGAGAAGATGAATGTTACAGACTGCACCTGGACCTAATGGAGGAGAATGAAGTCACAGGTCGTCTCAGAGTTATGACACATGTTGAAAATCTTGTTCATCCTCCTCTTTTCCAGGTCACTCTCTCGTTCCTTGGTAGCGTCTGATTCCCGCTCCTCCTCGTGGCAGCGGCTGCTCGGCAGCGTGGGCGTCGGCCTCCTCTATCATCAGCACGCCTTTGAAACCCTGACCAGGTCTCCGACACGGGCTTAGGTAGCGGCCGAGCTCCGGCTGCGAGACCGGGTCCTGTCTGGGTGTGGGCGGAGCCAGGAGCCAGGATCAGGATTCCAGCGTAGAAGGCTGGTGGGAGGGGACCGGGAAGTTTGAAGATCACGGGCGGCGTTCGCTCTGCGCTTGCGGTAGTGAAGGGAATTTCGGCTCTTTTCAGACAACCGGTTCCTTTGGCTCGGGTCACTAAAAAAGAGCCGACTCTTTCTGCTCACAACTGGCTCCTCAGATTTTTTTGTTGCTTAAACTTATTACCAAATGTGCATTGTGTAAAAGTAATTACTAATGTAAAACGCACATTATATCAAATGTTTATTATTTAAATGGATTTATTTAAATCCTAATTGAACTGCTACAAAGATATATTATAATATAATGATATATATAAAATACAGAAACAAAGAGCCAACTAAATAGACAACAAGGTCAAATCTCTGCATGTACATGTCTATTTAATGCCAAACAACACAACATCAATAATACATATAAATTAAAAAGTGCAAAAAGAAGCAGCAGCATCCAGGTAACAGTTGTGTCTTTAGTGAAGATTGGCATTCATATAAAACCAAGTGCCTCAGCTTTGAGGGGTAGATCCTGTTTCTCCTCTCTGTTCTGAACGATCTGCCCTGTTTTGGAGAAGATTCTCTCTGAGGGGACGGATGTTGCTACAATACACAGTCTACACTCTGCCTTTGTACCATCAAGCACATTAAAACGTGTCCAGACTTTACTCCGTTAAATTCATTTTCCTTACCCTTTCTAGCGCATAGTTCTGCTGTGTGTATAACTCCTCCCCTCTCCCTGCGTGCCGACACAACAACTTGGAGGGGGGAAAAAACAATGCCTTCAAAATGTACTCCACCTGTTCCTCCACATGTTCCACCATATGAACATCAGAACATGAAGGTGAAGTGTAGTATTAAGTCAGAATCACTCACAGGAAGTTGTCATACATCAACATTCAACCTTCTTCCAGGTGATGACGTGACATGATTAATAGATCATGTAGGAGACATGAATATATCTGTTGATCAGTATTATGTTTGCGTTATAGCTTATATTTGTTTGTTTATGATATTGTTAGTTTGTTTGTGTCTGTGAATAATGTGGTCAAATGGTGGTGGGCAGGGACTGATATAGCCACCGTGTTGCTGCGTGGCAGAGGAGGAGAGAGAAAGTGATCTGGGGTTTATAGAATAGAATGTTTGGACCAAAATAAACAACGTAAAACTACAAAACAAACTTTGCATCTCTGTGGATTACTGAATCTAGCATGTGTGTGCTCGACCCTCCATCAGCCTCTCAGTTACTTGCTCTCCCTGAAGTCTCTACACACCACATGGTTACACATGTCCTTCCTGGTTCCCATTTTATTACTCAAATTACTCAAATTAAACTGATAATAATAAAGTTCATAACGTGTCACGTGTTTGTAACAACAGAAATAAACCTGAGTGGAGCTGTTGTGATAATGGACAAGCTGCAGTGAACCACTATGACCGCTGGGAGGAGCTGTAAGGTCAGGAAACAGGAAAAAGCAGCGGAGCCGCTCTGCTGCAGTGACATGACATGTTCATTTCATTTGATATTTGAATATGAAACTGTGACATCACTCAGCAGTGTAACATTAGAAATTAATAAGATCTATTTAATTAATTGTCGATTTTAATTGTATAAATATTTTATATATAAACACAAAATAACATAAACACTGTGTTCACATGTGAATCAGACATGAATTATAGATGTGTCAGTGTTTGACATTCAATAAAAATGTGAGTCTAAAAATATTATTAAATTAGTTTTTTTACAAATATTAAACTGAAGTTTAAACAATCTTTTATAACGTTTATTATTTTTCATGGTGTAAAAATTAAATGGTGAAATTAAAATACATATTTATCACTATTAGAATATAATTTGTATTCATGGGGTTGGAGTTAGGATCAGGTGTGTGACGTCACTTTATTTTAGAGAAAATAATTTTAACAACAACAATAAATGCAATACTGGACCGTAAAGTAGACATGTTGATTAATCCACGTTAAACTAAAGGTTTAGGTTATTCTAAATTTGAATATTCACCTTCCCCTCTTCTTCCTCCCCTTCTCTTCTCCTCTGACTGATTTTCATATCAACAATAAACATGTTTATCACCTAAAACCTCCAGAACACATGGTTTCATGACGTCATTATAATAAAGACATAATGTAAATAAACCACTGAAATACGTCACTTCATTGTGCCTTCAAATAAACGTGATCTCTTTCTCTCACACAAACACACACACACACACACACACACACACAGTACAGTTTGATTTATTGACAACGCGTCTATTATTTTGTGTTTATTATTGTATGTGTGTGATGAAAAGCAGCTGTGTAAATATCATAAATAATTAAAGGGTAAAACGTTTGTTTTGATACAACGCTGCTGTCATTCACGTGAGTGCGCAACACTGCTGTCCTCAGGCAATACACGCGCACGCGCACGGCAGTTCGGAGTCTCATCTAAGCCATGAGACAAGTAAATATAACAAATAAATAAAATGGACTCTTCGGCACGGGAAGTGCGTGTGTGCGCGTCCACGCATGTGTTGTTTTACGCACACACGTGGTATCATTCACATGTTAAAATGCACTTCTTGTTTATTCTAAATCAACTTGCGGCTGCCAGGGCCACGTGACCTTTGTCAAACGATTACATGACAAAATGTGCAGCAGCAAACTGAAGTTACAGCCACAGGCACGTAGAGGCGCGTCCACGCGTCTCCATGCACGTGCATGAGAGCAGCGTGCACCTGTCCTGAGCTGCAGAGAGTTTGTCCAGGTGAGTCAAAGTGGAGCAAGAGGTGATGGAGACAGAGATCGTTGATTTAGTTGCTAAGCAACAAGCAGAAAGCGTGGGAAACTGTCCACCACACAAACTGACTTCTGCTGAACAAGTTACTGTCACACCTGATTGAAGCTGTGACGTCACACATGTCCCAGTGTCAGAGCACATTCAGGTGCGTGTGACCCAGTGACCAACGTGTCGGGGTGCGCACCTGACTGTCATACACACATTAAACAGCTCATTGTTCACGCGCACGCCTCATGCCCGCGCGCCATAGCCTCAGAATCCTGTCCCTTATGGATTGTTGCGCTGATGAAAGGTGCAGATGTTTGTGATCACAAGCACGCGAGAGACGCACAATCTGAACCCTGGGCCAAGGTTACATATTAAACAAGGACCCAGGCGCGTACACTCTGTACATTCAACACCACCCCAACAACGTGCACGCGCGTCTCATTCTTTCTTCTCTCTCCCATAGAAATTAGGTTAGATTTAAATTTTCTTCTTCACACGTTTACAGATTATAATCCCCGTGCGTGCGTTTGAGGGCCTGAGGAGCCACATGTAAACAACAGGCAGAGGCCTGTCCACGTGCGTCAGACACTCTTCATCATGTATTTTAGGTGAACATTTAAATAGAAATTTTACTTTTGATTTTTTAAACATGAATACAATTATTTTAACCTCTTATAATATCTGCTATTACTTTTGTTATTGTTGTTATTTATATACTTATCAGGAGGCAGTTTGCATTAATAAAATATTATTAAAATATATGAATACTGTAAATTACATTTTAAATACATAAAGAAGTATATTTAAATTATTGTGAACACAGTGAATAAATAATTGTGAAATACTTTCAATATTTTAAATGATAAAACAGATGAAATAAGTAGGTTACATTTAAAGGCAGCAAACAAAGATAATTAGATAAAAAATAGAGTAAACAGAAGGATGAAGGTGAGCAGACAAAGTGAGGAAATTTCATTCTAACAAATTTATTGTGTGTGAATCTTATTTTGAAATTCTACTGGAATTAAATTACAATCAAAGTGAGTCTGAGCTGCAGAACAACACAAAGAAAGAAAAATAGATTTTATATCCAGAGAAACAGAAACAAGAGCAAAAGAAGAAATAAATTAAACACTTTTTTGGAAAATATTCAAACACAAAATATATAAAGTCATAGTTCAGAGCGTGTGGATCTGTCCTGCCTGTTCAAACTTTGTTTTTATTCAAATCTACCAAAGAGACACTCAGAAGCGTCAGAAGAGGCAGCATGAATATTCCACGGTCACAGACACGTCCGTTCTCTGCTCAGTATGTGTCACATTTCTCGAGAGACGCGGAAATAAAGAGAAGAAGAAGAAAAATCCACTCACGGTGTCAGAGTCCTTTAAATAATAATAATGATAATAATCATTTTAAAAAAGTCAAAAATCCCAAAACACTTCTGCTTCCGGTTTGTGTCAGGAGGGAAAAGAGTGAAAAATAAATCCTCAGAGTGGATGTATCCACGGGGCCCAGCGGGATCACAATTCAAAATTCAAAAATTCAAAAATGAAAATTTAAAATAAAATAAAAAAGTGGAAGCCTCGTGGATCCTCGTCACGTTATTTTTTACACCGAATTCCTTTGTCCCGGATCATCAGGAGGAGTTCTCTGATTATTATTATTATTATTATTATTATTATTATTATTATTATTATTATTATTATTATTATTATTATTGTTGTTGTTGTTGTTGTTGTTGATGATGTTGTGCCTGTAAATAATAATAACAATAATAACAATAATAATAATAGTGGGAGTGGGGGTGGGCTCGTCAGTGCGCCAGTATTACCTGCTGGAATGAGCTCGTGCTTGTCAGCCTCGGGTCGTTCACTTCATCTTTTAGAAAATCTACTAAAACAAAACCCTGAAAGAAACAAGCAGAGGAAGAGAGTCAGGACCGGACGTGCTTTTACTGCTCTTTACTGGTGTTTACTTGGGGGCGGGGGGGGGGGTTAAAGACAGAGAGCTGCTGTCTGATTGTAGAAAAGCAGAAGTTAGAGTGGGGATGATCACACATGAGTCACACAGGTTCTACATGTTCTACGTCTGACTGAACAGAGGTTTCAGGTCCATGGACGGAGGCGGACTGTCTGCACTCACATTGCCGACCTGAGAGTACACATCCTCTGGGGTCTGCGCGACCCCCGGCGGCGTCATCCGCTTCTCCTTCTGCCGCCGGTTACAGAACCAGACCCGGACCACTTCCTTCTCCAGCTGCAGGTTGTCCGCCAGGCCGCTGATCTCCTGCGCAGACGGTTTGGGGCATTTGAGGAAGTGGCTCTCCAGGGCCCCTTTGACGCTCACCTCGATGGACGTGCGTTTCTTGCGCTTCCGGCCCTGAGCCGCGATCTTGTCAATGCTGGTGGGACTTCCGGTGGAGGAGTCGGCCTCCTCCAGCCACTTGTTCAGCAACGGCTTGAGTTTGCACATGTTCTTGAAGCTGAGCTGCAGGGCCTCGAACCTGCAGATGGTGGTCTGAGAGAAGACGTTCCCATACAGGGTCCCCAGAGCCAGGCCCACGTCCGCCTGCGTGAACCCAAGCTTGATACGCCGCTGCTTGAACTGCTTGGCGAACTGCTCCAGGTCGTCCGAGGTCGGCGTGTCATCGTCCGAGTGTGGCTCGTGGCCGCTGACGTGGTGCTGGTGGTGCGGGTGCTGGTGGTGAGGGTGGTGGTGGGGGTGATGGTGGTGATGTTGGGAACCGTGCTCCAGGTCCGGGGTGTCTCCCCGCACCAGGCCCGGGTGCACCAGGCTCTGGCCGCCGGGACTCAGCATCCCGTTGACCGTGAAGCCGCCGGGTTGTGGGTAGATGAGCGGCGGCTGCTGCGGCTGCGCGCCCCCCGAGATGGAGTTGATGTGCGCGGACGCGGCGGTGCCCCAGGCCCCAGCGGAGTGCGGCTGGTGCGGGGCGAGGTGCGGCGGCCGGTGGTGCAGCGCGGTGCCGGTGTGCAGGTCCTCTCTCCCGGTGCCTTTCACGTCCTGAGACTGCTGCTGCTGCTGCTGCTGCTGCGGGCTGCCTGACATCCCGACCGGACTAGGCGACCATGGAGAACCGGCCTCCGCGGCGGCCACCGCTGCCGCTGCCGCTGCCGCCGCCGCGTGCGGCAGGGACGTGACCCACTGATGAGCGTGGCTCAGCATGTGTCCGCCCTGCATGAAGTCACTCTGCACCATCTTCACCGTGGGGTCGCCCCGGTAACCCCCGGAGCCCGAGGTGACCGCAGCGCTGCCGGGCTGCATGCCGCCACCGCCCGCCTCAGAGTGCACGATGGAGCCGGAGGACAGGATGCTGGCGCTGGGCAGGTATGGGTTCGAAGCCGCGGTGGCCATGAGCTGGTAGTTAGGTGGGTGCGTGAACGTAGAGCCCCCTCCTGCTTCTGTCTCTGTGTGGATCCGCTCACTTCTCTCTCATGAATTATTCAAACTTTCAAAGTACGAGCGGCCGTTTGGCGCAAAGCAGGAGCCGCGCGGGGAGACACAGAGAGCGCCGAGCAACACCCGCATGTATGTGCACATGCACTGTTCCACAGGAGCGAGCCTCGGGATACGCACACACCATGTGCACGCACTAACTTTCCCCGACAGGAGAGTCCGTGTGTCCGGGGAGCAGAAGCTGAACATCCGCAACTTTACCTCCAAGCAGAGTCCAGTCTGCGTCCTGCGCCGGTTCTTATTCACACAGATGCTGCTGCGCTTTTTTCTTTCCTTCTCTTCTTCTCCTCTTCTTCCTCTTATAGCCGCGCTCTTTGTTCTGGTTTGATGTGGATCAACCTGCCAAACCGCAAACTGCGCCTCAAGTAGCGTCAGACCGCGGCGGCGCAGCGCAACATAGCCGCTCCTCTCTCCCTCTCTCTCTTAGGACGTGTAGCCCCGCCCCCATACTTCACACACACGCACGCGCACACGCACTCACGCAGGCACACACACACACACACACACACACACACACACACACACACACACCGCCACCCCCCACTCTCACTCCCAGCCGACGCGCGAATGTTTACTCCGTGCATCCCCGTTGATTGGTTACCCGGAGTTTGATTGGCAGCTCTCAGGAGCCGGGCTCCAGGCTCGTGGCGCCGCCTCCCGGTGTTCCGATTGGCTGCTTTTTAATTACAGTCCAAACAAAACGGGGGAAGACAAGTCGGTAGTAGACCGGAGAAACGCGGGGATTCAACCTATTTGGGGTGTCAGGGTTGGAACACCTGAGCAGAGTTTGATGGTCATGAATGAACCAGTGACTGAGTTTCAGCATTAACGATGAAAGAGTCGAAGTAAACTTCGTCAACCCTCGTAAACTGCGTCAACTACATATCTGTCAGCTGACATGTGCACACCATCCGATCTGTTGCAGCCTGAGCACAGAGGTCACCTAACCTCGGCTCCTCAGGGGTCAAAAGTCACAGAGATACTTCCATGTGGAAACCTGGGTGAGACCTCAACAAGTGTGTGCGTGTGCGTGTGCGTGTGTGTGTGTGTGTGTGGGGGGGGGGGTCCTACCAAAATTACTAAAATGCAAAGACAAAGAAGAAGAAGAAGAGCCTTTAAAATGTACAGTGGCATCACAAATGTGTGTGTGTGTGTGGGGGGGGTAGTGAGAGAGAGAGAGAGAGAGAGAGAGAGAGAGAGAGAGAGAGAGAGAGAGAGAGAGAGAGAGAAGTGTAGTAAGTAAAACTGTAAGTGTTTATGATGAACAGAGGTGGCAGGTTCTGTCATGAATGATGTCTTCATCCTCCTCATCCTCACCGAGGTTCAGCTCTGAAGGAGCCTCATGGATTTGTTTACACTGAGTAGACGACCCACAGGCTGGGCCACAGCCAGGGGCCACATGGGGCTCCTGCTCCATTCTTTAATATACAGTGAAGATGTGTGTCTCATTTACAGCTTCTGGGTCACCACATGTGTACCAGAGAAGAGATGAATTAAGTAAATAAGTAAATACAAATATATTTTTAACAAAGAATAACAATGAATAAAGATGAGGGAAAAACAGTTTATAAGAGCAGATTAAACCAACCGTTAAAAGTTCCCCGATGTGTGTGTGTGTGTGTGCGTGTGTGTGTGTGTGTGAGAGAGAGAGACAGTTAGAGAATGTGTGTGTGTGTGTGTGTGGGGGGGGGGGGGCATTTAATGGATCAACATCCATATTGTGTGTGTGTGAAAAAGAAAAAAAACGGGGAACAAAAAAAATCCCCAAGTGTGAGAAGAAGAAGAAGAAGAAGGAGAGGAGGAGGAGGAGGAAGAGAGGAAGAAGAGTTAGTGCTGATTTTCATTTGCATAAATTTTCATAAATTCACTAAAGAGGAGAAGCAGCGGAGGAAGCTGAGCTCAGTCTGCGGATCAGTCTGCGGATCAACTGGAATCACGCAGAGCTGTGGCTCCGCACCTTTCTGCACATTTACACTTTTCACCGTGGAGAAGATTCCGCTGCGGACACAAGGTGAGTGCTTTAGTATGTTTATCTCTGTGGGAATTTAAATTGCGCACTTTAAGTGTATTTATCCTCGGTCTCTATCGTTAAACTGTGCGTCTCTCCCGTGGAACCGTCAAGCGTGTTTATCTGATCCAACTATTTACGAACTACCGAGCTGACTCGATCCGCCACTGCGGATTTTGTGTAAAGTTCCGCAGATTCTGTATTCAAATAAATGTGACGCAGCTGCGGAGCAAACTTCTCTGACAGCGGCAGCAAACCTCCGAACAGCTAAAGTTTAGAGGCTCAGCGCGTGCAGCAGAGCGGCAGCGCGTGCGGCAGGTTCCCAGGGCTCATTGATGCGCTGCGCATTTCTCTGCGGTGAGCTTCGTCTCCATGGAAAGAGAGAAGAAAGAGATGTGACCTCCCACCACACAGCGGGGGGGGGGGGGGGGGGGGGGGGAGGGAGTCGTGGGGGGGTGCAGAGTAATGCTTTCCTGTGTAACAGGAGCACTGCATGAGAGAGTGAGAGAGAGTGAGAGAGAGAGAAAGAGAGAGACAGACTGGTAGAGACAGCGAGAGAGAGACAGAACGAGACAGAGACAGAAAGAATGAGCGAGAGGGATAGACAGAGAGAGAGAGAAGAAAGATGTGACCTCCCACCCCACTGCCTGCATAGTAGCATAGAGTACTGCAGGAGAGAGAGAGAGAGTGAGTGACTAAGAGAGAGAGAGAGGGAGAGAGAGATTTGATTTTTTAACATAACCTTTATTATACCTGACAAATAAAAAAACGTCTCTAAACCAACACAGTCAGTGAAAGAAAACAGATGCACAGAATCTACATTAAGTGGTGATGTCAGCCAGGATCAATATATCATTATGGACCGAACACAACACGATGTCAAGGGACCACACTCTCTGAAACTTCTCCATGTCATGTTTGTTGAAAGTGAAGTCGATATTTAGACGTGTTCTCAGCATTCTTTTAAAAACCACCACAGCGATCTGAGTCTTTGTCTGTTTCTGTTTTGTTTTTTTGCTCACGTACACAGCCATCCTTCCTAAGAGGAAGTTTAAAAGCTGGCTTGTGGTCTTGTTTTTTCATGAGTATCTATGACCAGGATAAAAGTGTGTTCAGTGAATGTTGCTATGAAAGACCTGAAGATGATTGACAGTAGAGTAAACACAGGCAGTAACCGATGACATGACAAAAAGCAATGAAAGACAGCTTCTCTGTGGGGACAGAAGGGACAGTCGTGGCTGGATGCAGGATTAATAACGGAGATAAAAGCATTCACAGCCAAGGTGCAGTGTAAAACCCTCCACTGCAGATCAGCAGTTCTGCTCATCGATGGAGGTTTGTAGAGTGACCCCCACTCAGGTCTGGGACCCTGGTGTAGGTCTCCACCGTCTGAGCAGGAGAGTGATGGTCCTGCTCGATGACACGCCCAGGTGAGATGCCAGGGACTTGCCATTGTCCATGTCCGCACCTATGAGCTGGAGGACATGTTGAAGGGTGACCACACGGGCCTCGCAGAACTTTTTTAGGAGAGTCAGTCACATGCGACAGGCTGCACCGAACCGCAAGCCATGGACAACTGGTTCCTGAAGTAGCCAGTAGATGGTGCTGAGTTGTAGTGGCTCTGTGGTCAGCAAGCTGCAGACCGTAAATAGTCCTTTGTAGAACTCTGGTAGGTCTGCAGTTGTCGGTTGGTGTTCGCTAGGAACAGGGCTCGGTCCAGTCCCAGTCCACCGAGCTGCCTCAGAATGGCACAGGGGATGGGTCTCCAGGAGAGGGCAGCAGGACTGTACAGGAACTGCTGGATGGACTGGCACCTGAAGGTGGCGCCTCTGCTGTTCAGGTGGACGAGTGCCTGTCCTCCTTCGTCCCTTGTCAGGAAATGGATGCACTGGGGGACCCAGTGTAGTTTGTTCCAGAAAAAGTTCACGAGCAGGGCCTGTATCCTTGGCAGTAATCCGGGTGGTGGGTCGACTACTGCCGGACGGTGTCACAGTGTGGAGGAGACTAGATTGTTTATGATTAGAACACGACGTCTGTATGACTATCTCTTTACAATCCACTTCCACCTTTCCAGCCTACCCTTCACCTCCAGAACACCCTCCCAGTTTCTGGCGACTGTCAATTGATTTCCGAGGAAAACACCCAGGTATTTGATTCCTTGTGTTTTCCACCTGAGTCCCTCAGTGTGCAAGTGTGATATTTGCCCCTCCCACACTGAGAGCTTTGCTCTTCTTCCAATTCACCCTGGCCGAGGAGATCTGACTGAACTGGGAGATGTTGTTCAACAGCGTGTCTATGTCCTTTTGTTTTTGAACGATGATCAGTAGATCATCTGCATAAGCAGATATTTTGAGTGTGGAGTTACAAGTGGGGATCTCCAGGCCATGAAGCTCAGCTCTTAGCTTGTGGAGGAGGGGCTCGAATGCTAGGGAGTGTAGCATCCCGGAGAGTGCACAGCCTTGTCTGATACCCCTGCAGACCTGAGAGGGGGCGCTCAAACCTCCATTGATTTTCAGTACACTCTGAACTTCACAATATAAAGCCCTGACTTCATCAGTAAAACCAGGGCTGAGGCCGAAGGTACTCATGCTCAACACAAACAAATGCTTTCTCCTGATCCACAGAGATGAAACCTGCTCTCAGACCAAATGGTTGACTGACCTGCAGTGTGTCTCTGATTAGGGTGATGTTCAGATCAACCTGCTGGCCATGCAGTAGGTCTGGTCCATGTGAATGACATGCTCCATCACTTTTCTCAGTCTGGTCGCAAGAACTTTGGAGAGGAGCTTGTTGTCGGTACAGAGCAGTGCCACAGTCCTCCAGTTCCTAATAAGCTGCCGGTCTCCCTTCTTTGGCAGCAGGCCTCTCCATCCACACATCTGGAGCAGAAATGTTGACAAAAAACATTTATGTTTTTTCAATTTTCATGCTGACTTCGAGCAAGTGACCTTTAATGATGTCCTCAGTTAAAATTGTGTGAGGGTTAAAATGTTTTGAGAACAGAATCCCCACCCCACAACTGTTGCTGTTTTTTTTACTAAAAACTGTTTTGCCGGTCCACTTGGTTCTCCACTCAGACTCGAAGTCCGCGGCGCTGTGAGTCTCTTGCACAAAACACAAATCCAGGTTCTTTATGTGACACAATTTAAAAATGGAGGCTCGTTTCACCATGTCTCTGGCACTGTTTACATTTAAACGGCCTATTTTTGTGTTCGTCATGGTGCAGAGGTTAGAGGTCAACACAAACAAACAAGACAGGAAGAAAAGGAAAACAGAGTTTGTCTTATTCATCTTCTAACTGTTTTCTAACTTTTTGAATCAGTTTCTTTAACCGACAAATCCCCCCAGGGTTTCTCAGAAAACACTTCTCTGTGTCAATGAATAAAGAAACATCAGGAAACACTTTTTCTACTTCAGGAATTTTCTGATGCTCGTTACCGAGTAACCACTTCTTTTATGAGCCCAATTTTGTGATTGCGAGGCTAAGGACTCCATGTCACTGTCCTCAACTTCAGAATCATATCTTCTGTATGTTTAGTTTTGGTATATAAGAAGTATTTGATGATTTTATTCAAAGTAAATTTGTGCTCTGTGTAGGTGAAGCAGATGTGTGTGTGTGTGTGTGTCTCTCTCTCTCTCTCTCTCTCTCTCTCTCACACACACACACACACACACACACACACACACACACAGGGAGCATGTTATATCCTTGACTAATCTAATCCTCCACCAGGGGGCAGTACATTTATACTGCATCAGAAATTCTCACACACTCACATACATGATGCTAATCGAAGTAAAACTGGATGTTTACATAGCACTGTTAAATTTGAGTGATCTTCAGGAGCAGAAATAAAAACACATGATCATGTCTGTTTGTTTGAGCAGACGTTAAATGGACTGAAACATTGATGGTGAATTTCTTCGTCAGATTTATGTATTAAATATGTTTTGTTTGGGCAGCTATTTTTATTTCCTGAAATCAAAGAAATCAACAGTCAACTGTTACAAAACTGGGACTGGTTTCCTGTGATGGAGACGTGGGCAGGCACTGAGTGATGTCATTAGGGTTCAGAGGTGGAGGAGGGAGGGGGGCTGTGTGTGTGTGTGTGTGTGTGTGTGTGTGTGTGTGTGTATGTGTGTGCTGCTCTGCAAAGCTGCTCATTCAGCCAGTTTAATATTACTGCCGATCCATGTTTACATGATGTTTACATGATGCTCATGTAACATTTTTCAAGTGTAGCTACATAATAAGTTAGTGGCTGTAATAAATTACTCGTAGGGTTAGGGTTAGCGCTTCCCATTTAATAAAAGAATGGGAAGCAAACATTGAAAACACATGAATGTATACGACACAATACTAACCTGGGAAAACAGTAAAAAAAAATAAAATTCTCAAATCTCAGTCACTGAGATCAGTCTCAGTATTAACACTTCAGTCACTTAAGAATGATTTTTGATAATGATTCGTCCTACTTCCATGTTGACTGTGTCTGTGTGTGTGAGACTAGGTTCTTCTCCGATCTGTAGCTCTCCATCAAACATCCACTCCATCAAAGTTCAGACGAGTCCTAACACCTGACCTGCAGAGAGTAAGAATGTTCTCATCATGGTCTGTAGCATCAACGTACCATGTTTCACTGTACCATTTCATGTACCATTCACTGATAAATCTCTATACACATAGAGGATAACAATTTTAACTGATGAAACATTGTAATAGGATCTCACAGCATTCAGCAACAGCAAATGTAATTTCCTCAAAACACGACAGAACTATGGTCATCAAAATAACCTCTCCAGATGAACCATAGCAGAATATTTATATATATAATAACACATACATACAAAGGTTACATCGATTCCACGGAGCGGACACATACTGTTCACCCTCTGTCATACACTGGCAGAGTAAAGTCACATAAACATCTGTAATATAGTGTGTAAGTAATATAATGTGTTTTCAGTGCAATGATAAGGATGTTTAAAACATTTCAGTGTGTATAATTATGTATAGTGCAGTTTAGAGTGCTTAAAGCACAAATTAAAGTGTTTTAGTCAACACAATAAAAAGTTCAGTGTGTAACAGATGTGTTAACCACACATTACACTGCTCTGGATCAGGTTAAAATATCAAGCTAACACTCTTAGCATAAGTACACGTCATATTTTTAATATCAATCAGTATCTGTGCGTAACGCTTCTATATTAGCCCTAGTGGATAATGGTTAGCACTAGCAGCTGATGCGTTTTTCTCTCTGAGTGATGACGTCAGCCCCTCTAGTGGAGCTACTGATTGGTTGACAGCTCGCGTTTGACCCACCCATTTCAAAATGTGTTCCTTATTTATTAATTTAATCACTTTTTTCATTTGTCTGTTTTTAATCATAGATATTAACAGAGTATTTCATGCATTGAATTTTAATATTAATTAAAACTCACTTACTTCATTTTCCTCATTTATTCATAAATTATTTAAGTTCATCAGCTGATTTGTGTTCATCACATTTATGACAGCCTCACAATACAGTCGGCAGACTTGAACTGTTTCAGTTCAATAATAAACAATAAATAAATAATAAGCCATCATTTTAAATATGTAAATATTAAACAAAACGACAGTATAAAATATTTATATTATATTTACCATATCTATTTTCCAAAATAGATTCAGGGGAGGGTTCGCAGCCTGAGACTCTGCCCACAATATTTTCATTGTGTAGTTATTGTGTTATATTGTTATTTTGTAGTTGTAGCAGACTAGCCTTTTATTCTGCAGAGTGATGTCAGGAGTGATACTGTTAGGCATCTACTTAATTAATAAATGAACTCAATCCAGGGGTAATCTAATCTGTGTGTGTGTGTGTGTGTGTGTGTGTGTGTGTGTGTGTGTGTGTGTGTGTGTGTGTGTGTGTGTGTGGGTGGGTTTGTAGCCGCTTCTCTCTGCACACCTTTTTGTTTTGTTTTTGTGTGTGTGTGTACATTTATTACAGTATTTATTTCCCTCGGGGTGCATGGACATGGATCGTCCAAATCCCAGTAAAATTAAAGAAGAATGGAGCCTCAACCTTTTATACTGTTCCACTGAACTGCTGTGCAACATGGAAGCCTGTGAGGACACATAAAACTAAACTAAACTGTTTGAGGTATAGTGACACATCACCGCCCCTCAGTCTTTTCAATCCATTGCAAGATTCTGAAAACAACAACAACACAAGAGGTACACACTGTAGCAGTGCTTGATATCTAAACCATAACAAATAAACAATAAAGACACGTGTGAATAAACAAACAGAACCAGATGATTTTGTGTTTTTGTTTTGAAAAACCTGAATTGACTCATTGAATCTATAGAGCTGCACATCTGGAATCTCTACACATTTCATATTTAAATACCCGGATAATATCAGGTTTAATCTCAGAATTATTTTAAGGTTTCAGTCACAAAATCGTTGATTGAACTTCAGATTTAATTGAGAATTAATTTTGCTGCCATGTTTATATCATTTAGTCTGACAGTTTGAATCTGTATTAATTTATGTAAAACTGAAACTTAACTTCACTCAACTCAACCTCAATTCTAATATGTATCTTATTTATCTTTCAGAGATGAGCTCATTTTAAGATATCCTGAGCCCTCACCATCCTCCTTTTCATGCACAACCCCCAGAGGTAAGTGCCGTACAGTGTGTGTGTGTGTGTGTGTGTGTGTGTGTGTGTGTGTGTGTGTGCGTATGTGTGTTCATACTCTGTCTCTCTCTCTCCGAGTTAAAGCGAACAGGTCATCTCTCTTCCATTTTCGCTCTGCCCACTGCTGGAGTTGGAGTGTATGCTTAAGAGAGAGAGAGAGAGAGAGAGAGAGAGAGAGAGAGAGAGAGAGAGAGAGAGAGAGAGAGAGAGAGAGAGAGAAAGAAATGGAGAGAGGAGAGAGAGTGAGAGAGTGTGTGTGAGAGAGAAAGATGGAGAGAGAGAGACAGACAGACAGAGAGAGAAAGAAATGGAGAGAGGAGAGAGAGTGAGAGAGTGTGTGAGAGAGAAAGATGGAGAGAGAGAGAGAGAGAGAGAGAAACGGACAGAATGAAAATATGCAAATGTTGTTGTTGAAGTACAGAATGAAGGGCGGTTTGGGGGAGGTGAAATGATTTTCAGAATCAGAGTCAAACACAGCAGGGGGAGACAGTGAGGTCAGCAGAGTGAAAGATAAAACATTGCACACAAGTGGGTGGAGTTAGTCAGTAAACAGGAAACACTGTGAAGACTGTGAAAGTGTGACATCACAGGTGGGCAAAGACATCAAATGAATAATTAAATAAAGATGGGCGCTGCCTCTCACAGGCCAAATCACAGGCCAAATCTCAGCTGTCGATCAAAACCTCTTTTTAAATCATGTAATAAAAGAAATTGATCAATCATCAATATTCAATCAGTTCAAAAGTACAACAACACAGAACAAATACAACGGAGACACGAAACCTGCAGTGGACAAGATGATCCACCTCCCTCGTCATGATGGACAAATCCACCCCCCTCGTCGTGATGGACAAATCTCTAATCCTCGGCACCTACAGACTTGTCAGCTCAGCTCAAAGAACATATATGTGATGTCACATCATCACGTGTCCTCACTCTCACTTATCTTTTTATGTAACCGCATATGTCTGTGACCCCTCCCCCTCCAGAGAGGAAGAGGTGAGGATGTGAGGGGATCAGGAAGTCTGTCATTCCGAGCCCTGATCAGGTGAGATCACACACATACACACACACACACACACACACACACATTGAGTTCGTCATGTTTGAAGCTTCAGGTCATTTTCGTCTTATAAATACATTTTGTTATTTTTTTGGTTTCGTTTAAAAAAAGAAAAAAACTCTGAAGCAGATTTTCAAATAGACGAATGAAAGCAGATGTGAACCCACAGAGACGCTAAAAATAACTCCTCCCCCCAAAACACAGAGCAGGGGAACAGAGAGGGGAAGGAGGAGAGAGAAACTGGAAAAAACATCAAAAATCCTGAGCAGGTCAACTAGTGGCCAGCTGGTGCAACTGCTACATAAAAAAACATGATGTGTCATTGTAACAAACATCTCCTCATGTGATTAAAACACTTGACTTCATATCAAACCTCAACAGAAAGAAAAGTACTGTCATCTAAAGCTTACAGAGTGGACCTTTAACCCGTAACTTCCTGATTCAGAGTAATTAGCATCCCTGCTCCTTCAGGAAGAATCAATAATATTTGATCACATGACCTGTCAGCACCTCAGATTGGTTGGCGGCGAGGGCAGACGCTTATTGATTGGCCAGCCAAAAGCGTGACCTTTGACTCTCACTCCCTGCCACGGTCACGTATGAGTAAAGAGCGGCGGGGTGTGGCGCCATCGATCCTGGGACGAGTGGGCGGGGCCATAAACTCACCATGAAGTACAAATACTACATGACAGAGCAGCTGTGGTACCATCAGTGTGTTTTTTATATTTTATGTTTGAATCTGAAACAATGTAGAAATACTTATTAATAAATATGAGATGTTTTCTTTTTAAACACGCTGGATAACAGGAAACGATGTGACATCACAGGAAGTGAAAGCAAAGCAAAGAATCACACATGAAGAGGATGACTGACTGTATGTGTGTGTGTGTATGTGTGTGTGCTCACAGCAAGCTGTGATCAGAAAGTGAATGAGCCATCTTTCTCTGTCTCTCTCTCTCTGTCTCTCTCTGTCTCTCTCTCACACTCACCCGGACTCACGTCAGATTGCAGCAGTGGAAATGAGCTCGGTTGTGCAGTATGTGTGTCAACCTTGTGGTCGACCCCTCACTGTTTCCACTGCGCTCGCTGCTAAACGATGCCACTGTGTCCTCGGAGGGAGGGCACACGGAGCCCTGTGTTTGTGTGTGTGTGTGTGTGTGTGTGTAGGTTTTCTCTCCTCAGCTGTGACCTGACAATAAACCTCCACTGTCAAACTGTGTTAATGAATTTCATATTTCAACTATTTAAGTTTAACAGGAAATTCTAATAAATTAGATTTTTAAATATGTTAGATTTGTATACCCTGTCCGGAGGTCAACCGGAGCTCAGCCCTGTAGCCAGGCCTGGGGTTGGGGCCCACAGGCAAGCGCCTGGTGGCCGGGCCTTCACCTATGGGGCCCTGTCAGGCCAAGCCCCAATGGGTAACATGGGTTCATCCTCCGCTGGGCTCACCACCCACAGGTGGAACCCGTGGGATCCGATGCAGTGTGGATCTGGTGGGGAAGGAGCCTGAATTGGTGCAAGAGGTCGAGAGATACCGGCTAGATATAGTTGGGCTCACCTCAACACACAGCTTGTGGTTCCACTTTTCAAGGAAGGGGACCAGAGGTTGAGTTCCAACTAGGGAGGCACTTCTCAGCCTCCCTGGTAAAGTTTATGCCAGGGTACTGGAGAGGAGACTGGCAGTTAGTCAAACCTCAGATTCAGGAGGAACAATGTTGATTTCACGCTGGCCGTGGAACACTGGACAAGCTCTGTGACTGTGTTTTATGGATCTGGAAAAGGCTAATGACCGTGTATGACCAAGGTATCTTGTGGGGGGTGCTCCGGGAATATGGAATTGATGGCCCATTGTTACGCGTTATTTGGTCTCTGTATTTCTGGAGTGAGAGTTTGGTCCGAATTTCTGGCAGTAAGTCAGACGCGGTCAGAGTGAGGGTTGGACTCTGCTAGGGCTGCCTTTTGTCACCAGTTCTGTTCGTTACTTTTATTGGCAGAATTTCAAGGTGCAGCCAGGTGGCAGAGGGGTTCGGGTTTGGTGGTCTCAGGATCCCGTTGCTGCTTTTTGCAGATGACGTGGTCGTGTTGGCGCCAATCGAACACGGACCTCCAGCTTGCACTGGGACGGTTTGCAGCGAAGATCAGCACCTCCATGGTCCTCAGTCAGAAAAGCGTGGATTTCCGTCTTCGGGTCGGGAGTCTTTGCCCCAAGTGGATGAGTTTAAGTATCTCAGGGTCTTGTTCACGAGTGAAGGAAAAACGGAGCGGCAGATTGACAGGGGGATCGGGGCAGCATTGGCAGTGATGCGAACGCTATACTGGTCTGTTGTGGTGAAGAGAGAGGTGAGCCAGAAGGCAAAGGTCATAAGATCGTGAATACAAGCGGCAGAAATGAGCTTTCGCTGCTGGTTGTCTGGTCTCAGCCTTAGAGATAGGGTTTGCAGCTCAGACATCTTGTAAAGATGCCCCCCGGAAGTCTCCCTGGGGAGATGTTCTGGGCTTGTCCCACTGAAGGGAGACACACCGGAGAAATAACATCTCTCGGCTGGCCTGGGAACGCCTTGGTATCCCCCCAGAAGAGCTGGTGGGAGTGGCCGGGGACAGGAGTCATTGGGCCCGGATATGGATAGGTGGAACAAAATGGATGGATGGATGATTATATTTCATGTCACATTTATTTTTTTCTTACAGAAATAAAAATGATAGAAAAACATATTTGGCTCTGATTTTTACTTGATGTATTGGTGGTTATCATGACAACGTACAATGACAATCATTAAATATGTCTATTTATTATCTAATCAATATGTTCTTTACATGTATTTGTTATTTGTAAGTTGAATAGAATTAAACTTTTAAATATGTTTATTATTATAAGCAGATGTTTTAAATTCACTCATTTATTTAACAAAAACACACCTGATTTCAGAATGAAAAAAAAAACTTTTCACCTGTTTATCTTTTTATGATCAGAGATGAAATTAATGTATTTTATATATTCTGAGTGTATTTTATATTTTATATTGAATATTGAATTTATTTGCTGTTGCTGTTGTTTGCTGTCTGTTCATTACTTTAATGTTCTGCAGTAATTTCGATCAATTTAATTTATCGGGTTTCACAGTACAGCTGCATGAAATGTGATTGAAAGCTCTAGAATTGTTTCATCTCTGATCTGATCTGTATTTTTATATTTAATCTATTCATTCAAAATTCTGATTATATGAATTATATTCATATTTATTTCTTTTTTATAAATAAAAGTTGATGGATTAAATTTGTTTGTTCAAGTCTGATTTTTCAAATCTTTCCATGAGTCAATTGAACTTTTTGCTGTTTCCTTATTTAACACATTTATTTAAGTTAAATAAATTAAATCTCCTTAAATTGTGTATGCATTGATTGTTTTATTGATAACATGATGTAACTTGATTATTAAAGTTGGAATAAATAGAGAAATGAAAAGTCAGGTTTGTTTTGGTTGTTTTAAATTATTAATTATCTTTGAAAAAATAAATAATTTACTCATAAAGGAAGGAAAGGTATTTTATGTATCTGCCTGAGTTTATTTATGTTTTATAGTATTTCACGTTTAGAGAGAGGACATCTGTGGAGGGCGAGCGAGCAGCTCACACAGGAAGCAGCTGGACAGACAACCTGTCAAACACCAGCTTTGATGGTTACAGGAACCAGGTCTTAACATTTTAATGTTTAAACATTTTATTCTAACGTCCTAGTTTTTTTTTTTCAGTCTTCAAATAAACGAGAGTCAAAGTCACAACTTAGTCTGAGTCGACCTCTTGAAAAGAATTTTTAAAACAAACTTCATCACTAACAGAGAGAGAGAGAGAGAGAGTGTGTGTGTGTGTGTTATTGTTGGGCCCTGAAAATAAACCTCAAACGTTGAGAAGCATCAGAAGAGAAAAGATTTCAGCTCCAACACCAAGAAAGTATTACACACGCACACACACACACACACACACACACACACACACACACACACACACACACACACACACACACACACACACAGCCCCCCTCCCTCCTCCACCTCTGACCCCTGATGACATCACTCAGTGCCTGCCCACGTCTCCATCACAGGAAACCAGTCCCAGTGCCTGTTGCTAGTCAGGTGTCTTTACTGGATCTAGCTTCCCTCCTCTTCCTCCTGATGCCTGTCAATCAAACTGACGAGCTGTCGACCTTCAATCCGCGGCTTTAGACGACTGGGGATGGCTGGAAATGACTGTGGCCGACCTGCAATTAAACACAATGCAAACAAACATGTGACCCATGGTGACCTTTTCTCTGCTGCTGGGAATTTAATCAAGTTCATCCCCTCACATGTATGATGGATATGATCTGCGATAAAAAAAAAAAAGATTGATAATTATTAGATTCGATTAGAAAAGCCTTTATTGTTCCCACAGTGGAGAAATTTGCAGTAGCAACAGCAGCATGAGAAGAAAGACACAAACATCCAAGCAATATTGACAAATAAAGGTTGAAGTAAAAATACTTTGTATACATAGGAATATATACAAATATGGAAATGGAATGGAAATGATTGTATTTTGTACACTCTACACACAATGATAATAATTATGCAAGTACAACGGTACATGGTAAAGAAGAGAGGAAGTGAGAACCTTGTACCTTATGAAAAAAGGAGTGATTGTTTATTCACATATGAATATTGTTGTTTTTCTTTTTTGGGGGCACAGGTTCTCCATCATGGACGACAGCTTGGCTATAGTCCTCCCGTCTCCCACCTCCTCCACTGCGTCCAGAGTGCAGCCCAGGACAGCGCTGGCCCTCCTAACCAGTCTGTCTAGCCTCTTCCTTCCTGGCTGTAATGGCACCTGCCGAGCAGACCACTCCATTAAAAATGGCTGATGCCATCACAGAGTCATAGAAGGATTTATCAATGATAAATATTAATAATGATCTAAACTAATATTAATGAATGACCAAAAATGGCTCTGTCTCTCTCTCTCTGTCAGTGTATAAAAGTCCATTCATCCTGTCTGACAGCTGATTGGCTGCCTGTGGAGAGGGGAATTGTGGGTGGGCAGGGGACTGAGGCCTCTGATGTTGTGTGGCTGCTGGCACTGTTCAGATGCTCCAACCCAAAGACCCCTGGCATCACTACAGATTATACAGCAACATGGTTGGCAGCAGTGTGTGTGTGTGTGTGTGGGTGAGTGTGTGTGTCCGTGAGTCAACATGCTCAACATGCTTTGACATGACGATTGTCCAGAGGAGACACTTTAATGCTTTAAAAAATAACTTGAAAATATAATAAAAATTTTAAAACATGATTTGTTCACTTGTTTGTCCTCAGATACTTTGAGTGATTCTGAACATGGTGACGTGTGTTGTTGTTGTGAGGAAACATGTGCAGGGCTCTCCCCAGAAATTCGGAGGGGGATGGTGCTAGCTGTGCGTTATGGGGGAGGGGGGGGTGAGTAGAAGTGACTGAACTATTACTTTCTTACGCATGCTCTCAGTCTGCTGGTGGGAGAGTGTGTCTCTATGTGTGTCTGTGGGTGTGTCTATGTGTGCGGATATGCTGTGTAACAGCTGATGGGAGAGCGCCATTGTTCCATTCTTTAGGGAGAGCCCTGATGTGTGTAACATGTCACGTTTACATGAACATGAGTCTGAGTCACATCAGAGAGGAGCAGAGGGAAGGATTGAGTGATGAAGAGGAGAAGTGATGAAGAGGAGAAGTGAGAAAGAGAAAGTGAGGAAGAGACAAATGTCCTCTTCCATGTTTCACGTTCGTCACACTAAGGACTCAGACCCGGGGGGGGTGGGGGGGTGGGGGGGGGGCGGGGCTGTGACACGCTCTCTCTCTCACACACACACACACACACACACACACACACACACACACACACACACACACACACACACACACACACACACACACTGTCTCACATTTCATTCTACTCTGTCCAGGGAGACTCCAGCCTCTCCTCCTGCTCTTCCTTCTCCTCCTCCTCCTCCTCTTCAGTGTTCCCCACTCTGGAAGCGACTACATATCCCAGGTTGCTTTGCTGTGAGCTCACAGGGGTCGCGACCTCAGTGCCCAAAATCCCCTCCTTCATTTCATCTCATCTCAGAAAAGGACGAGCGGAGATTTCCATGAGAGAAACAGAGAGAGAGAGAGAGAGAGAGAGAGAAGAGTTAAGATAAGGAGGTGTGTATGTGTGTGTGTGTGTGTGTGTGTGTGTGTGTGTGTGTGTGTGTGTGTGTATGTGTGTAGATGTGTGTGTATGTGTGTGTGTGTCCACGGTGAGGACAGAGAGATAAAGAGTATTAAAGGTGTTAGGAAGATGAGTGAATGACCCATAAAGAAATCCGAGGCCGGCAATCGACTTCTGTCCTCAGACTCTTGTCCATGAATCCCACTGCCCACAGACACACACACACACACACACACACACACACACACACACACACACACACACACACACACACACACACACAGAACACTGGATAGAGTCAGACGCAGACTTTTACAAAGAGGGACAGAGACAGATAAAGAATCTGACACTGATGCAAAGACTTGATTTATGTTTAATATATATTATATATCTGATATTTTAATGTTAGAATAATGATTTGATATTTTCTGCTTGTTTTCAGTCTCATTTCCTCAGACTGTTCAGACCAAGCAGCAACCTGACGGATGAGTACAATACAGGAAGTGTCCAAACGTGCAGTTCACAGTTTGGCCACTAGAGGTTCTATCCCTATAGACTCCCATGTTAAAACAATCAAATTTAGAGGTGAATGAAACATGTTTAAAGTCTGGAAAAAAACACAGTTTTGATCTCAATCAGTCACATGTTTTCCTTTGACAACTGTATGGGGGTGGGGCTTATATTTATTCTATCCAGGTTTCAAATTGTGCATAATCAAGCGGCGTCGCCTCTTGAGTGACACGTTTGCCAAACTTCTGTGGATGCTGTGACAGCACCATGGTCCCACCCCTGCTCTACCTGTGCTCCGCCCCTTTTCCCATTTTTGGATGAACCAGGAAGAAGGAGGAGTAAGGCATCGTCAAGATGGCTGACAAGCGAACCGCCACTACGAGCTTTATAATCACGTTACAGAAACATATGGGTGATATCATGGACTCAACATCCATCTTGATATACACAGTGTATGTCAGAGACATACAATAGTTTTATTAGAGGAAAGACTGCGATCATACCACAAGGTGGTGTAACATAATGATACTGAGGTGAAGTGAACAGAATAGTGCTGCCTACTGTTGATAAATGGAACTAAGTCAGAGTTGCACATGGAACCTTTAAAGTTTGTCTGAAGACGAAAGAACAACAGTTGGTGTCACCATGACAACAATGAGTGTGACACTGACACAACAAGTAGGCTGCAGGAGCATTCTCTTCTATAGCGCCCCCTCTGGCATCACTTCATCATCAAATCTCCTGAGTCACAGCACAAAGAATGAGGCTGCCGAACCTTCATCCTCTTCATCCTCACCCTCCTCTTCATCACCCCCCCCCCCCCC
>JAFBJT010000907.1:78446-80946 GCA_016785325.1 Chascanopsetta lugubris
AACACCCCCCCCTTACACGCCCACCCCCCTCCCCCCCCCCCCCCCCCCCCCACACACACACAAACACACATACACATACACTCCACCCGTCACATTTACATTTCAAACTGGCTGCACATCCACCAACATATCCATTATTTACCAGCCTCTGGCCAGAGGAGAGCACCATATCCACACTCCCCAGAGTGTGTGTGTGTGTGTGTGACATCTTCCTGCACTTCCACACTTTCCCTACAGTGACATGACTGTAATTAATTCCTTTTCCTGTGTACCTATACTTTTTTGAGTAGTTTTTGAAATCTGTACTTTTACTTTTACTCAAGTACAATTTATATGAAATATTGAAAATGGATCAATTTTAAATCGCAGCGATTACAGAGTAAAAAAAAAGTAAGCCAAGAAAAAAAAATCTTTAAAATGCTTTCCAGCAACACCTGCACTGACTCATGGTACAGAGGAGCACCAAATCAACTCAAAGCTTTTGAGTAGCCCAGAGTGGACATATCACATCATATCAACATCTCCTTCCATAGGTTCTCCATGGATACAACATGCAACTTCTCTTTTCATCAAATCCTACACACTGCACCCTAAAAGAGAGCCATGTTCAGATCAGGAGTCTGAAAGACGTGAGATGGAAAACATTGGTTTGCATTGACCTGCTGGAAACTGTCCTCCAAAAGTTAAAAGTTAGCCTTTGTCTCATAACCTCGGTACCTGTAGGTGGCTGATTACACAGACGCTGTGAGATAGCATTAACAACATCACACTCTTTGGTACTTACGTTTTTTAACCAATAAATAGTTGGCAAACACCAGGTCACATCAGCTCTCTGCTCTCTGTCAGCCAAGATAGTGACAATAAAAAAACTACACAACCCAAATTGCATAAAACGGATAAGTACATTGTATATGGTCTATCTTCTCTCATAAGCAATGAAATTATGATATATGGTGATTTACTGTATTGTTATATCATTATCATAATAAAAAAACAGTTGCAACATGTAGATCAGCTACATTCTTATGAGCATGGCAAGTGTTAAGCTCAAAGTCGTCTTGTCTATGAACATTTTATTTGAAAATCATGTCTCATTAAAATGATCTACAGGTAATGTTTCACTTTAAATGGACATATAATTACATAATAAGTTACATCACAATTAATAAGGTTTTCTTAGGTTGAGTCAACATATAAAAATCAAAGAGAAATACACTGCTGAGCACAGACAAGACCGCAATGACTAGACCACTTTGGGATGAGATTTTTTTCATTGCTGTACCTTTGTCATATAAACACAAACACTGAACTATTCCAGTAATGATAATATGATACCTGTCATGATTATAATGTTCATATCAAACATGGTCTATGTAAAAATGTTGAGAGCAGAATACTCTTACTTTTATCTTGAATTCAAAATATTTGCGCCCCCACTGTTGGAAAATTCTTAGTAATTTGTACTCGTTTCTCTCCATCTTTCAAAAGTCCATAACAACTTTGTCTCTCACACACACACACACCTCGACACGCACATGCACACGCACACACACACACACACACACACACACACACACACACACACACACCTGTTTCACTGATAATACGTTAAGTCTGACACCAGCCATGGAACAATAAACAGGAAGTTGAGGAGAATCATTACACCAACATGGTGACCTGTGGTCAGACTGCGTGAGCAGGTGAAAACACCTGAGATGTGACGAGCATCTCCACCTGTATGCAGCAGTGATCAGAGCAGCAGGTGGCGCTGTGACACATATCAAAGTCTGGAGGTGGAGGACTCTAGCACGGGCCAGGACCTCTCCAGCAAACCCCCACCCCCCGCCCCCACCTTCATGGCTGCACTGGTGGAGCACAGCAACACACCTTGGCCAGCGTCCCTGGCTCTGAGCCCAAGCTTCAAACAGCCCTCCTCCACTCCTTTCCGTATTCCCTTTCCTTCCTCCCTCCCTCCTTGTCTACCTGCTCTCTCTCTTCGCCACATGAGCGAGCACCAAAATAGCGAACAAGGTGTGTATTTAAATATGTGCAGTATCACAGATATGTCACAACATGGCTGATGCTCCAACTGTTCAATATTTCATTCTGAAGACTCCTTCAAACCTCCACACACACACACACACACACACACACAAACACATACACACACACACGCACAAACACACACATACGCACGTATGCATGTACACACACACACACACACACACACACACACTTCTCTTCTAGTCACTTCACCTTCAGCTGGGAAAGTACTCCATTATTCCGTTACTTCATTACTGATGAGTTACTTCATTATTCCCAGAGTTTATATTCACCTGGAGGCAGAGCAGGGTTCGCAACATGCAGCCAGGAGGGGGCGCAGCACGGGGCGGGGCTTGATGTAAGCTTGAAAGCCTATGGATGTCGTTATTCCATGCAGACGACTTTGTCTATGAAAAGTGTTTGGGTCGTGTCCGATGTGGCCGAGGTCACATGACTG
>JAFBJT010000907.1:85946-95111 GCA_016785325.1 Chascanopsetta lugubris
AAGGATCAAACGAGGAATGGAAACAAGCATGGAACGAAGATGTGACATCAACAACGCACTGGTGACAGATAAAGGGAGAGGAGAGCTTAAGTAGGGGAGAAGTGACCAGGGCCAGATGCTGACAATCAGGGAATCACCACACTTGCGGAGAATCAGGGAATCAGACGCGATGCAGACAAGACAGACAGTGTGGACAGACAGGAACCCAAAACCCCTCACCAAAATAAAAGAGGAAATTAAATAAAATATGAATAACTAAATGGGGAAACAAAAAATAACTTGACACGTTTGATGATGTGTAACACAGACTCTGGGGGAACCAGACTCAGGTGAACCAAACTTGGGTGAACAAGACTCAGGTGGACAAGACTCAGTTGAACCAGACTAAGGTGAACCTGACCAAGGTGAACCTGACCAAGGTGGACCAGATCAGGTGGACCAGACTCAGATGAACCGGATTCAGATGAACCAGACTCAGGTGAACCCGACTCAGGTGAACCAAACTCAGATGAACCAGACTCAGTTGAACCAGACTTGGGTGAGCCAGACTCAGGTGGACAAGACTCAGCTGAACCAGACTAAGGTGAGCCTGACCAAGGTGAACCTGACCAAGGTGAACCCGACTGAGTTGGACCAGACTCAGATGAACCAAACTCAAATGAACCAGACTAAGGTGAACCAGACTTAGGTGGACTAGATCAGGTGGACCAGACTCAGATGAACCAGACTCAGGTGAACCCGACTCAGGTGGACCAGACTCAGATGAACCAGACTCAGATGAAAAAGATTGAGGTGAACCAGACTCAGGTGAACCCTGTGGTCCTTCCTGTGACTTTGTGTCTGTCAGATGGGAACACAGGTGAATGATTGACAGCTGAGGTGACGTCAGGTTCAATGAACCGGTTCAGACACAGATCTGGATTATAAACCTGTTCACACCATCCAGGATCCAGAGTCGCACACCTTCATCACAGCCTGGTCCATGATTCACCTTCAGCTGCAAAGCAGGAGAAATGGCTGCCACCCCCTCAGCCCATTTGTCCAGGTTTAGAAGGCGGTGGTCCTGTCACCCTCACTTCCACCAAGGGGGGGGGGGGGGGGGGGGGGGGGGGGGGGGGGGGGAGGCCCGCCCCCGGGGGGGGGGGTGGAGAGGGTGGTTGGAGCAGCCCGCCTACCGCCTGCTACATTGCTGCGCCTGCGCAACGCCCAAGCTCAGAAGACATAAATCAAGATCATTCTTCTCACGCCAACAACCTATGACCTTGATGCAATTCACACCAACACTGGCCGAGGGGAGAGGGGGGGGGCAGGCGGGAGGCGAGGAAATTAAACAGTACGGGTACATGGGTATAAAGTGGAGGGGTTACAGAGAGGCAGTGTGCATGTTTATGTGCACGAAAAAACACGTGCATGAGTCTGTGGCGATTAGTCCCTGCTGCTAAACGCTTCGTCTTTATGAGTCATTAATCTTCCACTTCGCCATTTTCATTACCACCAAACCACCTCGCCACCGGCTGCATGACACCGCATACTGGATGAATAACCCGCCCACCTATGCCGTAGAGCTCCAACTTGCCTCATCACCGCACCCATACACACACCTCTCCATCAAAGCCCCGCCCCCTCAGGACCCTGCATGTGAAGGAGGACTTTCAACACCACTGAGCTTTCCACCTCCACCGCCGCCTCCTCTATGACCTCTGTCTTGGACTCATTACGCCTCCTTTGTTTTTACAACGTAAAAGTCTTTGTAAACAATTGGTCTGAACATCAAAGCACAGCTGACCTGTCAATCAAACTCCAAGTAAACATCATTATTGCTACACTACCCACCTATTACAATCACAGCAGGAAACTACGATAAGACGCTTTACTACTTCCTGTTTTTTTTCAGTGAGAATCAGAACTCAAGGCTTTTATTTTGAAATGTGTACAGGGAGTGATGTAAATATCTGAAATCATGATGTGAACATCGCAGATAAACATAAATTGAAAAGAGAAAACCAACCATACCATGTTACAGTCATAACTATTGTCACTCTCAGTTCGGGAATCTGATACTGTCTCAACCTTTAAGGTGAGACTCAAAACTTACCTTTTTGACATAGCCTATAGTCAAAACTAGATCAGGCGAGACCTGAGTTGAATCGTCGATACTAAGCTTCTATAGGCTCAGACTGCTGGGGGGAATTTCCCATCATGCACTTAGAATGAGCACATAGATTGAGCACCCTACCTCAAATTCTCACCCCTACCACAAACCACATGCATTATCTCAAACAATTTTCGACTGTTTTTTCAGCTTTGTTTGCCGTTGGGGAACGAGATGAAACCGAGACGGTGACGAGGACACCGGCATCCCAAGTCTCAAGCCACGAATGATCTGGTGGTGGGTCCTGAACCTGCGAGCGAGCTGTGACGAACCCGGAGATTGAACAAATCAAAACGAAGATTGATATAAACATCTCGTCATTTACATTTTAAAAATATGTGTATTGTTACTGAACACACTACGTAACATCTATTGTATGTCTGTCCGCCCTGGGAGTGGATCCCTCACTTGTGACTCTCCCTAAGGTTTCTACCTTTTCTTTTTTTCCCTGTTATAAGGGTTTTTTCCCCTGGTAGTTTTTCCTTACTGATTTGATTTGTAAATGCGGGCTATATAAATAAACTTTGATTGCTTGATTGATGATATCAACAAACAAACTAACAGGAGAGTCTGTATCTGCATGAAGCAATAAATGATTGATAAATTAATTATCAATATTAATTATTAATCAATCAATGAATCAAATAACAGAGTGATGAGTTACACCTGTAGATGTGAGAGGCCATGTTTAATACTTTGAGTAAAAAAAAGGGTGTAAAAGTACAGTTGATGGTTCGTTAGACTCCCTGTAACATAGTGGACAAGCTTCAACCATAGTTTTGATCCGATAACCAGTTTCCCATGTTCAGGAAACAACACTGTTCTTGATGCGTAGCATCTGTTAGCCTCATGGCTAGCTCAGGCTAACATGTCATAGCACAGTGGGACTTTGAACCAAGAGGTCTAATAAGTAAAGTAAAGTATCTGTAATCATTTCAGTGTAATTGTACGCTTCAAAGGCCATTCTGGCTCCAACATATATGGACGTACTCTTATGTTCATGTTTTCAACTCGGTCACTTCTCCTTGCATTGTTTATGTTTTGCAGTGCATACTACTGGCTGAGAGTTGCCTGTGAGTGTGAAACTTGCTTGCTTAGAAGGCGGGACTAGCTTACATTTTCAGTCAATCTGGGATTGCCTACCGATCAGCCAATCAGGATATAGTGAGATTTCAGGAAGATGGGAGGAGAAGCAAAACCCCACGTTTGACCCTTGAAAGGGTTTCCTGACTTTTAAAGGGGCCCATTTAAAAAAACAAAATCATTTCTGAGACAATAAATACCGTTTATCATCATAATAGAGGCTAAAGAACAAATAGAGAGCCCCTTAAATGGGCACAATAGGTCCTCTTTAATGAGACAATAGTTAGCTGTGTTGTGGCTCTGGTTTGAACATTTCAATATTTGTATTTAAATGAATGGACAATGTTTGTAGTCATGTGCTGTGAGAGCCACGACCCTGGAGGTCACCTCCTCTCTCCTCTGTTGTCTTTAGAACAGCACCCCCTGCAGGGACCACCCCCCAACCCACCTACTCACCCTCCCATCCCCCCGTCCATCTCTACTTCAGTAGTAAACATCATGAAAGTCAGTGCTGTGTAGTTCACACACACACACACACACACACACACACGCACACACACACACACACAACACAGGGAGAGAGAGAGAGAGAGAGAGAGAGAGAGAGAGAGAGAGAGAGAGAGAGTGACGACGAAGGAGGGGGGCAGAGATGCGGTATTGATGTGGGACAACAATTAGCCCTGACTGATGCCACCGACACACACACACACACACACACACACACACACACACACACATACACACACACACACACACACACACGCACTCTGCTTCTCATTCCACTTGGGGCTGATTGTCGATCGCCCTGAGGGGAGGATCCATGAGGGGGAGGGAAGGAAGTCCGACCTTGGCGGTCCCTGAGTCCCTACAGACCCACTTGTTGAACGGGCCGGGATCCCAAACGCTGTGACCCTGCCCCATGCGCTCGTCGGCTGTAGGCCAATCTCACACATGCATGCAGTCTGGAACTGCAACACGGGGTCAAATCCAACACTTGGACACCCTCAGGCTACTTGGACTGTTCTTGGCAACCTGACGGAGCAACCCCCCCCCCCCCCCCCCCCCCCCCCCAACCAACACCACCAAAACACACACACACAGACACATTCTAGATACAGTAAAGGAGTAGTACCTAGTTTTTAAAAGAATAAAAATTCTCTGAAGTAACCTAAAATATCTCTGAATATATTTTTCTCTAATGAGCAGAACATTAGCATAAATCTGACGACCTCATCCCATCTCATCCTGATCATTTACACAGCTGGATTACGACCGCACTCCAACATGGAGGAGATTCTGGAAGGAATTCTGATTTTTTTTCAACGACCCAGGTGTTTCTAAGAAGAGAGCAAGTAAGCGAGGAGCCTTAGTGGGGTTATGCAAATGAGGACGTCCTGGTTTAATCCCCAGACTGAGTTCTTCAGCGTACAGCTGCACACAGCAGCACTGGATGTAAACAGCAACTCCTCCATCTTGAAACTGTCATGTCATGTCATCTTCTACCACTTATCCAGTATTCTGGATATTCTACCACTATTCTACCAATTCAGTATTTTACCATTTATACAGAATTCTGGGTCGTGGGATGTTTTACCAGTACTTACCAGTAAGTATGGTGTCACTGCAACAGGGTGTTCGAGTGGGGTTCGAAACACTGACCTTTGCTTTCAAAGGCGACCGCTCTAACCACTGAGCCACTGCCGCCCCTGTTGTATTTGTCTCCCTGCCAATAAAGTTCCATGTAGGTGTTTGTCCATGCAGCATATCACTCTATGTATTTCTATAAAGCAGCTCTGTGTGAGAGTTTGTTTACAGAAAATTATCTGCTTCCAGGTCAGATTTATGAGCTGATTATTCAGAGTTTGATTTATTTGATACTGGCAGCTGATGACACACAGCCTCATGTGTGTACACGTGCAGTTAAACATACCTTTTAATCCGTGTGTCACATGTGACGCCCTGCCTATCCTCCATGTTTTCCAGCCATCACAAATAACAGCTTCCTCTCACGTCGGGAAAGTTAAAGATTAATTTCAGACATGTTCATGGATTCATGAATTTACGACTTCTTACGTTTCCATGTGACTCCTGGAAAAGGAAAAGAGGCGGGGCCTTGCTGCTACCCGCTCCCACTACCCACACCCTGCGTGAAAGCAGGCTGCTACCCACAACCCCCTGCTGCTTGTTTACAACAACAACAACAGAGGGAGAGAGAGGGATCACAGAGAGGCCAGCAGGGAGGGGGAGAAGGGGGGCGGATGAAGCACAGGGTGAGGGACAGTGGACAAGAGAAAAGAGGAGGAGTGAACCAGACATGTTTTAACGTGACACCATAAAAACTGAACTCACCACTAGACTCATGAGTCACTGCAGCTCCTATGTCTGCCTGTGAGCTGAGCTTCACAAGGGAACTGAAGGCGCTAGCAAGCTAACAGGAGGTGCCTGTTAGCTGTTATGAGAGTTTTTTTGGTTTTCAAAGTCCCTTTAATCACCATTTCACCGATCCAAGTTGAGGCAGTGTCCTCAGAAATTTTGTTTGGCCACAAATTGTTAAGTTGAAAATTGATCAATAACTCTCCATCCTCTCCCACAGAGCACCCCCCCCCCCCAACAGCCCAAAGCTGATTGAAGCCAAAGCCTTCAACAACTCAAACAGTGGTACCAGATGAGGACTCTCAACAAATAAATGAGCCAAAATTTCAGATTAAAAAAACACACCCCTCCCCTAGCTCTGGATCAAGGTGTGCTATGTATCTGTTGTATCTGGCGGCCTTCTGTCCGCTTTTCAGCGGGCAGTTTGTACAGGGACCGCCAAGTGCCTTTTGAGAAAGTGTCAAGGCCAACAAACTCTGACCACGTTGACTCCTTATTCCCTGACATAGAGTTCAAGTTCAGTGATTTCACGCAGACTCAGTAGACTGCCTTCCTCCCTGGCGCCGTATAGGTGTCCAGGTGAGGGGTAGTGAAAGTCAGCAGTTGGTGCCCTCCCTCCTCCCACCCACAGAAAGCTGGGGAGATGGACAAGGAGGGGAAGCTGTACTCACTTCCCTCACTCCACTGGTCACTTAGGGCTCAGCCCTCCGCTAGAGCTCTCTATGATTGTTGTAGAGCACCGCAGACATCTTCCACCACCCTGTGGATCAGCAGGGTCGAGGTGATGTGACTTTTTTCCCTCAGCGTGTTGACAGAACTTGCTGTCACCCTCATAAGGTGGTCCAGTTTGGTACATCCAGGTTCCTGGAGTCTGTAACGGAGGCTGGCAGACTGTAGAGTCTCAGTCTTGAGGAAACTGTCGAAGAACAGGGGTACCTCAAACAACCATAATAGACAGTGTAGAGGGCAGCTGCCTGTACCCAAAAGAAGTCCAGGATGGCTCTCTGTAGGTCCTCCATCACGCCTCTTGGTGGAATCAGGGCCATGATTTTGTCCCAGAGATTCAAGGTAGCCAAGTTGTTGGCAACCAGAACACTTCTCCTATATGACAGCTGGAAGAGCAACCATTTACATCGAGACAACCGTGAACCCACTTTCTCCTTCACTCCATCCTAGTTCTTTTATTTTTATTTTTTCAATCATCAGTCCCCCAAAACACCCCCAGCACATTGAGGCCTTCTTTTCTCCCCTTGAGGCCCCCCGGGAGGTTAAGCATTACCTGTTCCCTCCCCTGCCCTAACCACAGGGTCTCACTTTTAACCCAGTTTACTCTTGCCGATGCTTTTTTGTACAGGGACAAAGTGTCCTGCAGACATTCCATATCCATCTGATTTAAAACAAAGATGTTAACATCATCGGCACATGCAGAGACAGCTAGAAGTTGGTGCTCAAGCTTAAAAAAGTCAGATGTGGAGAGTCTTTTGAGTCTCTCCTTCAAGCGACAAAGCAAAGGCTCTATGGCAATGCAAACAATTGACCAGACAGCGGACACCCTTGTCTTATACCCCGCTTTACCGGTATTGGCCGACTCAAGTCTGTTTCCAGCTTTACCAAACATTGAGCGTCCCTGCACAAAACACCAACCCAAGACAAAAACCTGATACCAATACCAAATGCCTTAAGTGTAGAAAACAAATAAGAGAGATCCACCTTATCAAAAGATTTCTCCTGATCTAAAGAAACAATGCCAGCAGTGAGGTTATATTATTTACACACATCAATGACATCCTGCACAAGAAAAAATGTTGTCCAGAATAATGTGTGTTTGATATGAAAGTTTCAGATGGATTTAGAATCCACCAGAGCACAGAGACTGCACTATTCAGGGTAAAAAATGATATTCTCATGGCCTCCGGAAAAGGACTTGTTTCTACACTGGCCCTGTTGGATCTCACCTGAGCATTTGATACTATAGACCGTGAGATCCTACTGTGTAGATTAGAACAAGATGTCGGGATTAGAGGAACAGCACTTGTCTGTTTTAAATCCTGCTTATCTGACAAATTTCAATTTGTTGATATAAATGAGGAATCCTCCATACGCACTAAAGTTAACTATGGAGTTCCACAGGGTTCCGTACACGGTCCAATTCTTTTCACTCTATACATGCTGCCATTAGACAACATTATCAGAAGACAAGATGTAAATTTCCACTGTTATGTAGATGACACCCAGCTTTACCTATCTGCATGGCCTGATGACCCAAACCATTTGATTAAACTCCAGGACTGTATTAAAGACATTCAGATATGGATGACCCAGAGCTTTCTACTTCTTAACACAGAAAAAATTGAGGTCATAGTCTCAGGGCCGAAACATCTTAGTGCACCACTGTTGAATCAGCCAATAACCCTAGATGGCAACAGCTTAGTCCCCTGCGCTACTGTGAGGAACCTGGGAGTTTTATTTGACCAGGACTTGACCAATATATCAAACAGATATCTAGAACAGCCTTCTACCACCTGTGCAGTATTAAGACAATCAGGAATATGTCAGGGACCAGACGGAACGAGGACCACATATGCGTCACGTAACACTCTTTATTGAGGGTTTTGGGGGGGGTTGCAGTATCAGGACCGGCAGGTAACTGGCGCTGGTTGCAGTATCAGGACAGGCAGGTAACTGGCGCTGGTTTGCAGTATCAGGACCGGCAGGTAACTGGCGCTGGTTTGCAGTATCAGGACAAGCAGGTAACTGGCGCTGGTTTGCAGTATCAGGACAAGCAGGTAACTGGCGCTGGTTTGCAGTATCAGGACAAGCAGGTAACTGGCGCTGGTTTGCAGTATCAGGACAAGCAGGTAACTGGCGCTGGTTTGCAGTATCAGGACAAGCAGGTAACTGGCGCTGGTTTGCAGTATCAGGACAAGCAGGTAACTGGCGCTGGTTTGCAGTATCAGGACAAGCAGGTAACTGGCGCTGGTTTGCAGTATCAGGACAAGCAGGTAACTGGCGCTGGTTTGCAGTATCAGGACAAGCAGGTAACTGGCGCTGGTTTGCAGTATCAGGACAAGCAGGTAACTGGCGCTGGTTTGCAGTATCAGGACAAGCAGGTAACTGGCGCTGGTTTGCAGTATCAGGACAAGCAGGTAACTGGCGCTGGTTTGCAGTATCAGGACAAGCAGGTAACTGGCGCTGGTTTGCAGTATCAGGACAAGCAGGTAACTGGCGCTGGTTTGCAGTATCAGGACAAGCAGGTAACTGGCGCTGGTTTGCAGTATCAGGACAAGCAGGTAACTGGCGCTGGTTTGCAGTATCAGGACAAGCAGGTAACTGGCGCTGGTTTGCAGTATCAGGACAAGCAGGTAACTGGCGCTGGTTTGCAGTATCAGGACAAGCAGGTAACTGGCGCTGGTTTGCAGTATCAGGACAAGCAGGTAACTGGCGCTGGTTTGCAGTATCAGGACAAGCAGGTAACTGGCGCTGGTTTGCAGTATCAGGACAAGCAGGTAACTGGCGCTGGTTTGCAGTATCAGGACAAGCAGGTAACTGGCGCTGGT
>JAFBJT010000907.1:96355-114240 GCA_016785325.1 Chascanopsetta lugubris
TTTAAATTTTTTAGATGTTATACTATATTATAATATTTTTATTTCCATTTTTTTGATTTTATACTATACTATAATATTTTATTTACATTTTATATATATACTATATAGTATGGTTGTTACATACCATTATTATATTATATACTATATTTTATTTCCATTTTTTGGACATTACACTCTTCTATAACATTTTATTTCCATTTTTGGACGTTATACTACACTATAATATTTTATTTTCCATTATTTGGATGTTACACTCTTCTATAATATTTTATTTCCATTTTTCTAGACATTATACTATACTATAACATTTTATTTCCATTTTTTGGACGTTATACTATACTATAATATTTTATTTCCGGTTTTTGGATGTTACACTCTTCTATAACATTTTATTTCCATTTTATGGATGGCAAACTTTACTATAACATTAGATTCTCATTTTTTCAACGTGCTGCTGTTCTGGAGATATCAACAGAAGACTAAGAAAGTGCTTTGCCGGCGAGCCTGTTATACCACTTTCTTACCACTTGGGTGATTCTTGAGCCTCTTCATTGCCTTTCTTCCTTGCTGCCTGAAGTCATACTCAGTGATGGGCAGGTGAAGCCTCATGAAGCTCTGAGGCTTTCTTTCTGATTGTGCCGAAAAAGATTCAAAGCTTAGACACTGCACCAGAAGTATAACCAAGTTCTTTGTTAAAAGGGGTTATTTGTATAAAACAAACCATGACATACAGCCACACTAAAAAAAAAAGAAGTGTCACTAAAGTTGTTTCAACCAAGTCTCGAACCAGCAATCTTCAAAAATGAGAAGACCAGTCCAACCAACTGAGCTAAACTCCGACTCTCTCACCAAACTGAATGCAAGATATACTTATTCCAAATAAACAATCCAAAGCTGTGTCTTCTTCACAATCTATCATTGTTGAACGAGCAACGATGGTGTGTGAAGCTTCTGACGTCACTGGTCACATGGTGGTGTTTCGATACAAGCTCCGACACAAGCATCAACGATTTTATTCCCGATGTAAACATGAGGGGCTCATTCAGGGGTAATGGAGGCAACAACTTGTACATTCAGGCGGGTGCACACACATCAACATAACAGAATATATACAGGATATTTCATTTTATTCTTCATTTTCAAATCTTACATCATCTTGGCAAAGCGCTGTGGTACGTGACAAAGACTGACTGCTTTTCCGCACAAACCTCTCGCCACACAAAGCAACCACAGTGATCATTATCCTCCCTATATGACAAAAACTTGTGTTGCCTTGCAACGAACCTCTGCTGGGCAGGTACGGTCAGATCTGAACGGAGAATAAAAACTCAGGATTACGAATTGACTCGTTGAACTCGGTGTGAACCAAACAAACGTGGGCACAGGAGCAGATAAGAACGGCTCGCAGACCTTTCATAATCACGTGGAAAAGAAATCTGAAATCACAAATGCGTGGTTGGACATGTGATAACAATCTCTATTCTCGGCTCCAGCCAGCGTGTTACCTTGATGAGGTGTGAAGGGAAGAAACATTAACAGACTCAAAACACCACCTCATAAAAACAAGCTTGTAAAAAGTCAACAGGACTCGAAAATCCTCACTCCGTCCCTGCCTGCAGCTACTGGCAGTGCAGCACATCTCCCCATGTGGCAATGATGTTCAGCAGCTTCCTCTAGTGGCCAAACTCAGGACTGCTCTCCCAGCTCTGAGCACACAGTTCCCCTTTCTCTCTCTTTGTTGGTCTGTGTTTGTTTATTTTGGTGGCAAGTTCCTTTCGCAACTTTTTTTTTTTTTTGGGAGGGGGGGGGGTATAAACCTAATCCTCATAAATCAAAGACTACAAGAGAGGAGTGGCGTATTTTTATTGCGCCACAGGAAACTCCATCCCATGAATGGAGAGAGCAAAAAAGTCCCTGTGATGCCAATTTAACAAGAAGAAAACTGACGACTGAGTAGAAATTACACTCACAGCCTGTTGATCATTATGATAGATCTTCATTTAAGAGCCTTTGAAATGGTGAGAAATGTTATAAATGGCTGCACGAGGGCTAATATTTACGGCGGATGGGAGTTAGGGTTGCACTGAATGACTGTGGAGGATACGAGGAGTAATAAATGTTTGTAGTAACGGACCAAGACAAACAATGCAGGGGCCAGTAACAATTCTGCTGCAATCATTAGGATGAATTAATAAGGATGACCAATAAGCTCCAGGCAAGTGAAGCAATGTCCAAGACAGTTTGGTGTAAACAAACATTGGCATAAACTTTTCCATTCACAACTTCAAACCACAAACAGTTTAAGTTTTGAAGCAGAATTCCGAATAACCATTGCAATGAATGTAAATGTGTTTTGTATGAATTTAAAATATTAATAGTATAAACAAGTGTTTTTCCGAGTAGTCGTTCTAGTCGTAGTGTCAGACTTAAGAATCAAAACAGGCCAAAAGATGACAAAGTAAAATACCACAAGTTGCCTGAAAGGACACAGAGCAAGGGAAACATTACTATAACATGTTTAAAAGTATATAAGCAAGATTTGGTCTGATTTGGAGAACAGCATAAATCACACCAAGATCCAAAACATATAAATTACACAGTTGTAATTCATACCTACTGATATTTGAGGGGGAAATGTATTATTTTGGCTTTTACATCTTCAATGGTTTGATTTAACACAGCTATTAAAGAGAGTACGTGCTAAAGTGCATCTTTCGACACACGTGGCTTACTCATCAGGATTTAGCATTTAATCAAATTACAGAGGGGGGGGGAAAGAAAATCACAAAGCTCAGTCCAAAATGGTTTATTTTGTAAAGGGGGCAGTTGGAGATGAGAAAACATGGTGCGCTACTAAATGATGATATATTCAAATGTACATGACATTCAAAGGGTATTACAGTTTCACTCAAATGTCCACACATGAAGCTAAGTCTTCATTCCAACATGTTTTCCAAGTGTAAATGGATAAAAAGTTTGTATATTTTCAAAATAAAAAATATATCAACACAATAAACTCTCAGGATGCTGAAAAGAAAACAGAGAACAGTTACATGCAGAATGTAGACTGATGAGTTAATTTCTTTTGATTAAAAAAAAGGAAAATAAAAAAAACCCTCATGGTGAATGACTATATTAATTTTGAGAAGAAAAAAAAAGAATTTTGAGGTGAATCCTTCTGCCCTTTTATCCTCATCATTAGCAGACACTGCATTGTTTCAGTCTTTTATCACTATAATATAGGTCAATAGGAAATATAAGAAACTGCTCTTAATGACAACTTGAGTGGTCTTGGTTAGCCATTACAAACAGCACATGTGTCGAGATGCTTCATGAAAATGACTTCCCAAAATAAATTAGATTTTCCAAATCCTAACGCACACACCGGTTGGGATGGGGGGAGGAAGGAGGATGGGACTCGATATTGGAACGACTGACTGGATGACTCATCAAATACACTGTGAATGAAGCTCCTCTGGATGTGTGGTGTCCAGAGACACGGCTGTAGAGTGAGTAAAAAGGTCCCAAAGTAGAAACTGCAGTCTTAACATGTGCCATACTTTAAAATGTAGAGGAAAACACCCTTACGCTCATCAATATGATGAGCAGAAAAGTCCCAAACCAAAGCTTTGAAGTCTTTATTTTTGCTATGGGGGGAAGAGGATAAAAATAAAACAAAAATAAAACACAAAAAACAGGAGAGGGAGGGGAAAAAAACGACTCCAGATATTAACGTTGAATGCAGAGAAGATGAACTGCACAAGTTGGGTGAGACACTCCGGCACAGGGGGTTATTTCCTGGAGCTAGACTTCTAATATCCAAAAGTACTGGTCTGGAGGACCCATGTTGGTCACGGGGTGTCCATAGAGATGCCGACAGCAAAAAGCTATAACAGCAGCATCTTGGCAGGCTGTCCAAAAGTGACGCTATGTGCTTCCTGCTGCCTGGCTTTCTCCTCCCTCTGAATTACCTGCAGGGAGAAGAGAGACAGTTGGTTGACGAATGTTTTGTTGGCTGAAATGAACACGATCCAAAACAAGCACCCGGCAATGACACCTCTCATGGTGCAGGATGTAATTTATGGTTCCTCTGTCTTTGTATAGAACAAAGCTGTTTGTGATGATAAGTGCGATGAACAAACGGGAACCAAGTCTTTGTGCGTAATCCGCCATTAAAAGAGGATTCGTGCTTCTGAATCAGACCTTCACCGTGGGCACATCCATAGCCAAAGCGCAATTCTAAGCATTTCGTGGTTGTGCGTCACTCTGCAATAACACAATGAGAACACTAGTAGGCCTAAAGCAGAAACAATGGTGGCAGCAAAATGAAGCTCTTTCCTCTCGAGTTGTCTCAGATGAACTGTCTAGCATCTGTTTACTTCGGAACAATAGTGAGTGTTTCTGAGTGGCACAGCTGTGGTGCACATGTGGTATGCATGCGTGAACCTCAAGTCTCTCTTCGACTCTGCCCATTTCATGCATCTCTCTATTTGATTTAAAAATGGCAACAAGAGGCAGGGGAGTCAAGAAATACAATGAGAAGAATCGAGCCAATCAGAGCTCTCATATTGCAACGCACAGATTCCAGAAGGTGCATTTCAGAGGTATAACTTTAGCACAAAAGCATGAGGGCTTTAAAATCACCAAAAAATTTAGCTTCAAAAACCAGAGGTTAAATTCAAATCTCTCATAAGTAGTTTCAACAATATAACATGTGATAAACGCTGTTATAAAATAAACACTTCAAATCTTGACTTCAATTTGAGTCCGATTTAAAAAAAAAAAATCCAAACACAAATATGAATTGAGAAAAAATAAAAATCCCTGACCTGTCGCAGGAGCAGAGGCTGAGGCTGAAGTCGAAGCAGAGGCGTTGCCATCCTCATCACTGTCATCTTCATTGGACTGTGGTACCTTGGCGTCAGGGATGGTTGTTATCGGTGTCTCGGGCTCCTGATCCACCCTGCTCTTCAGGGCCAAGATACGGTGATGTAATGCCGCAGCCAGCTGACCGATGTCCTTAGAGCTACCCTGAAGAAGAGAGCGACACACAGGTACAGAGGAGTCAGACACACTGAGGAAGAAAGACAACCTAGAGTGTCTAACAAGGCCAAGCCAACACAAAAAACATTAAAAAAATATCAAATCTTGAGGCAATATTTTAATATTTCCATTTGAAATAAAGGCCTGATTCTCTCAGCAGTAAAAGTCAAAGTAGTATCTTGTATGAACAAGAAATGTGTGCAGCCTCCACATCGAGCTGACATACGTACCGATATTAGGAAGACCTTGACGCCCTGGTCCTCTGTGTCCATGGCAGTGATTCGTACACTCTTCTCGCTGGCCTTGTCCACCTGCATCTGGGGCCAAAGTTTAGTGTTGAGGATTAACCGGAGGCAGCCCTGGGTCCTCATCACTGGAAAGAAATTAAACCGCAGACAGAAACAAAAGGCCCATGAGCTACAACACTGACAACGATCTACAACACTGAGCTAGTGAAACAAGTGAAAACAAGTTGTGATAACTTTAGATGTTCATCAGCAAACAAACACGAGTAAGAAACACAATCTACTATGATCCTATTGACATGTGAGAATGCAAAATATATCAATGGATTTAACAAAAATAAATGTAAAAATGAAATGGTAAATACATTGTATGATATATGGCATTTGCCCTTAAATATTTTTTCCCCGTTTTATCATTTTGCACGATATCACAGAAAACAAGAATTACATTCTCAAGTGTGTTGAGGTGTCTTAATAAAACTAAAGAGCTCCCCCTTGTGTTCAATGTTAGGCACTGTTGTATTAAAGGAAATAATTATATCATCTCTGTCTAACACAGAAGCAAACAAGCAGAAAAAAATATTCATTCAAATCACGTATGGATGGCTGAGCAATAAATAAGTCATGCTGATAATATTGAGTGTTTGTACCTAGGCGAGACTGTAGCGAGCCGTCTTCTGTCGACGCCATATCGTTGAGCCTCAGCAAACCTCGACCCCTCTCTATCCACGACTGAGCAGTTTTCTCAAAAACATATAACTTGCACTGCATCTGCAACGAGGATTCAAACACAACAAGGACAGTGTCATGTTTGGTCAAAATGCATTTACCGCATGTTGTGAACCCGCTGTTGAGAGCTCCGCCCCTTTACCTGTAAAACATTGCTTTCTGATTCCTCTCCGGTTTTGACTTCAACCTTCTCTAAGATGCACTTCTTGGCTGTGGCTTTGGTGTATGCTGCTGCAGACTCCTCCAAAGACTCTGACACACTGTTCACGGCTGTGATGAAACACAACAGTGAGATATTAGCACCCGGTTCGAGTTGACAGCGTTTGCTCCCATCACTTTTCAGAGATTTTTGTGCACATGTTGAGTTCGGCTCTCCAACAAAACAATATTTTCTGGAGAAGTTTGGCCTCCAAACTGCAGCAACTGATTGTGACAGAGAGAGAGAGGCACTCTATCACTTACACACCAGAGCTGCAGAGGCTGCTGCTGCTGCTATTGATCATTCAGAGAAAAATAACCACTTGTCTCCCACATTATCAAATGCCTGTACTTGTCAATGCTATGAAAGGCTGAATTTCTTTCCATTTTGTCACTCAGCAAAGGACACACTCACAAGGTCCAAAACTCTATTGAGTGCACAAAATGTGACGGACAATATTGGCCTTGGTTTGGTCACAGTGTATGTATTTATGGTTTGTTGAAAATGAAGCACATAAGCACATACTCTATTATCATAAAAATCTCATCCTGCCGTGTTTTTTTATTTGTAATGTATTATTATTGCCTATATAAGTCGGAGATATCTTCCCAATGATCTGAACTCACCTCACACTCATGTAAATGTGACAACATTTCCTGTGACACCTTGTTCCTATTCAGCAGTAATTTGCATGCACTGTGAATCAACTGTGAATCCGACGTGAAAGAAATGGGACAGTTAAATTACCTCTTCACTGTGACAATGGCCATTACAGAGTCACTGCTGTCGGTGCAGAAACCTACATAAACCTTTAATGGTTGTGGTATATTATTGGTGGCATGAAATGTGCATCTCAGGCTGTAGATGAAGTATTTATCACCGACAAATCTTTTAAGCAGAGCCCATAAAATGACATATTCCGCCAAATCTGGAACGAATGGTAAAACACTTGATGTCACTTCAATCCAATAGATGGACCCTAATTCAAATACCATTCCTGTTGGGATGAAAGTGTCAGTGATGGATCTCTGTTGGAATTAAAGTGTCAGTGATGGATCTCTGTTTAACCATTCTTCTTTTCGTTGTGTATAAATGTGAAGTCAAGTGAATCTCAAATTTTGAAAATGACGATGGAAAGCCGAGCCAAACGCCAGGCATTGTGTGTGCGATCAGCTGGGTCATGTTGTTACCCTTCTCCGGGGTGGCTTCCTGTGATGAAGGCTCTGAAGCAGGGATTGCTGCAACCTCTTTATTTTCCTCATTTGCAGACTCGCCCTTGGGAGGGCTCTGGAAATACAACAAACCATGTCAGTGGAACCCGTTCAAAGCCCGATAATTAGAGGAGCGTTCCAGTTTGGCAAGGTGAGGACCGAGCAACAGGCTGTTTGACTCACCAGAACTCTTTCAGACATGTTCTGTCCAAAAACAAATTTTGCTCCACTGTCTGTACTGTTCGTGGCATTTTTTGAACTGAAAAAGAAGCGGGATAAAAAACATTTATGAGCCGATGGAAGTTAATCACAAATGATGATGAGCTTCTAAAAATACTAAAGAGGACGCACTCATTACCTTGGGGTAGAGATGTACTGTAAGAAATAATTAGTGCCCTCTGATTGAGAGTCCAGTGGCACACCATCCTTTGACTTGTCTTCTGCACTGTTTTCTTCCACCTAGACAAAAAACAATTGTTGAAGATGGAATCACGAATGTTAAAAACTGAAAAACCAAAGTTCCCAAATACATACTTTTATGAAAATCCAAGCACTTATATATATATATATATATATATATATATAGCAACATTTGGGTGAAATCTCAAACAAAGACATAAAAGACCTGAAACTTCTAATGCATCCTCATCATGCAAGACTGATTCTTATTACACACCAGGAAAGGTAGAGTAACATCTGCAATTACTCATAAAAAAAATCCTTGACAAAACCTGCTCGCTTGATTATGAAAGAGAACAATCTGACGTAAGACAACTTGACAGTTGGAAAAACACATACCTTTGCTCTGTCTTTGATATTTTGACCAAACACAAAAGATATTGCTACATCTGCCTCCTTCTCTGCTCCACCGCCATCGTTGTTACCACTCGCCCCATCTTCCTGTATTTCATGTTTCTGTGACTAGAAAAACAAGAGAAAAGCCAGTCAGCTTCTATCTACACTTTCACAGGTATTTTTTACAAGCCAGTTTTACAGCTGCTCGCTGCATATGTTAGTGGACAAAGGCAGCAGTGAAAGACATTAAGCCTCCCTCGTTACACAGACGCAGAGAAATAACAATCAGTCGTCAGCTGCTCTGTAAAGAACCTTAAGTTTCCTGGTTTCCACACATTTGCAGATGCTTCAAACAAGGTCTGTGGTCTACTGGGTCAATGTTGTTATAACAGACATGGCAAGTGCTCACCAGTGATTTGGCCAGGGTGGCCGAGTGCTCTGTGTTGTTCAGGAAGAGGGACACAGGTGCCTCGTCTGATGACTTTTTCACACCGTTGGTTCCACAAGTGGAATCTTATAATGACAGCAGGAAAGACAGATAATCTATTTTATTGTATCATTTTTAAAGCCATTCTAAAAAGGAAACAAAGCACAACTTACACAAGTTATCGACGTTAACAATTAAGGAATGATTAGACTATGAGGATTTTTAAAAAGTTGCCTCAACTAATAAGGGCGGCTGACTCTGAACTAACTCACTGGACTCTATGTGTGTTTTAGAGGGTGGTGCTTGGAGAACTGCAGGGCGGAGGACACTGCGTTGTTGCTCCTTGGGTTTCTGGCTTGGGACACCTGCAAAAGACAACTCTTGTCTCATTCATTTTTGGACACACAATAAAACGCTCTGGGTCTATAAGTTGAAGTCTAGATGCTCCTCTACCACTTGTGACAATAAATGAGTGCAGGTCTGCGTTCAGGTTTAAGCCTTTTCTACAAAGTCAATGTGGAAACAAAAATTCTTTGAGAGCAAAGCAACCAACCTGAACTTGGTGCCTGTCCATGTATGAGAGTTGGTGGCTTTAAACGGAAACCCACGGGCTTCTCCTCTATTGAAATTGAGCACACAGGAAGACCAACGTCACAAAAAAGCTCAAGGGTTACACAGCATCTTACAAAGAGCACATTCCCTTTGTCTTTGCACTTTTAAAAGTACACCACAGGTTACCACAGCAACCCTTGTAGCACCTCGGGATTTTCTCTAGCTCTCCGACTCTTGTGCCGTAACGTTACGGGGTATGGGGTCTCTGATCTATTTCTGCCCGTCTCCATTTCAGCAGTCGTATTTGCGTGGCATAACCTCAACCAAAACATGGCTATCGCAGAAAACCTAAAGAGCAAAACCCTTTGTGTCCTTATGAGCTTATTCCCATGTCAAGCAAACATGCAAGATAAACTTCATGTTGTTTTTCACCTGAGCCAGGCCTTGCTTTCATTGGACTAAGCTAATTATTTAGACAAAGAGGATCTACACAGATGTATAGTGATCAAAACACATGATAGTAACCTGTGCAATTCAATTGGATTCAAGGCTGGAATAATTACATCTGGTGCTTTAGATAATTTTCAACTGCTTTACTCGGTATGTGTCTACATAGTTGTGCAAAGACTTTCATTTGACTGCGTTTGTCTTCGTTTCCACTTACAACTAAGAGTGTTACGTAATAAGCTTTACGTGGCGATTAATCTACCCGCTTTAGTTTGCTCAGGTGGATTCCCTGTCTCGTCTTTGAGGCTGGTGACATCAAATATAGTGCTAGTGGTCAGAATTATGGGCAGATATAAAAATAACAAGTCCCACAAGAGTCTTGGTGTATTTGTAAAAAGTATGGAATTTCATTTTTTCCCAACACATTAAAATTTGAATAATGTGGAAAACTCATGAACTGAATGCGAGACTTTTACTACATCTGTTTGAGAGAAATGCATCACTTATTAGATTTCACAACCCCGCTCTCCTTCCCAGAGGACATCTCATCCCATTTAGAGCAATTCCACCGCTGTCAGTTTAAATATTAATGATGTAAATGCCTCACTTGTTAGTGATTCTGATGTGTTTTGCATGTCCACTTTGATAAAAATGCATGTGGCAGACCGTAACAAACACTGCACCATACTCAGTGAAGAGAAATCATCAGCTGTTATGTGGTAAATGTGACCGAGTCTGAGTTTGACCCAAATAGCATCAAAAGGACGGCAATGGCGTGGAACCGAGACCCGTACACGTTCTGAACCAACATCCAATTAAAATTTTAACTGATGGAAGACTTGTGCAGCCAAATTGGAGTCCTGAACTCAATGCTATATTTTTTTTCCTCAAATGAGGCAGACACTGAAAGATTTTTCCCACAAATTTCGAAAGAGTCTGTCAAGGAACTGTGAGGTCTATACAGAGGATGGCACCACGGCCCACCAGCACAACACACAAGTAGCTTATGATCCCTCAACACGCCATTTCTTGAAACTTAGAAAAACGTATGAACTCAAACATGCAAGCGGCTTCAGTTAAGTAAATGGCTTATTCGGTAACTGCATGCATTATCTAGAACTTACATTTCCATTTCGCATTTCAACATTCAAGACATTTAACACTGCGTTTTTACTTGACACCATCTGTTAGACCAGCATGTCTGACCACAAATGCAATGCTCCACTGAGGTAAAATTGCAATGTGAGAGAAAACCAAGAGCTGTTTAAGAGTAAAAGGAAAACATTTGGGGCCAGGGAATAAACAAAAATCTTTAAACATCTCATTTGCAATCATGGCTATTGTGACGTAAAAAAAGCATCCACAAGAATGGCCCTCTGATTCATTATGCTCAGATGTGTGGCCTTTAGCTTGCAAAGACAAAGTAATAAAGATGTAGATGTCTAACCTGGCTCAGAGTCAGAGTTCCCAGTCGGAGACTGGCAGAAACTTGAGGGCATGAATACATTGTTCTTGGGTACTGCAAAGAAGCGGACAGACATTGCACTTAGCATACAAATCATTGTGTACACCACAGGCAATCAAGCAAAAGCAACTGCTCTGTTTAGTCACCATGAGTCCTTACCAGAATGTGGAGGTGGAAACGAAGAGGTCCTTTCCCTTTTCACAGGGGGGATATAGCTTGCCTCATCTTTATCTGAATCTGAAAGACGTGATTAAATATTAGTTTCAATACATCAATGAGAAGTTTTTATGAGAGATAAAGTTTAGGACACTAGATTCACCTTCTCCATCCTCTGCACTCGAGCCCTCTGCAGATCGCTGAAAGAACACAAAAGGGTCATTTAGTTTGACTTTCTTCTGAAAGACTAGTCCACATGCCTGAAGTCATTACAAGTTAAGGACACATCAAAACACAAGGCTGAGTGCTAACGTGTAATAATGGATTATGGTGAAAATTGAGTCATTCATTTCACAGTGAATTTGGTGCAGCCATTTTAATGTTATGCAACCTATTACAACAATCATGTAATTTATACAACCTTCATGAAGGTTAAAATCTTCAAATTGTGATTTCACTGTTCTGCTGATGGACTGATTCAAATATACGAAAGTGTTTGATAGGCTATTAACCTCGGAGGTATAAATCAATACTCAACCAAAACACCTCTTACCATCACCTAATTATAAGTCAGTGTCTCAAAAAGCAAATAAAAAAATATTTTATCATACATTGGACTTCTTTATAAAAAATAAAAAAATGTTGATAACATTCATGAAGGTAGTAGATTTCTATGTCTTTGTGAAGATTTTTAACATTTGGTTCAATTGTTGATATAAAGTGACATCTAAAGAAACATACCTTCTGTGCTTTATCTTTTTGGAAAACAAACACAGGTGGCGCTATGGCAGGCTTGTCTGTGAAAGAGAGGATGTAGCCGTGTCATGCAACTTAGTTCAACAGTATTCATACTCATACAGCATGGCTGGATACATAGTGAGGGCAACTGACTCATTACAAGGGATGGATACCAAACTTGGTAGATTTAATGGTGACAGAAGTAACGATTCATGTTAAATCATTTTGTACCACTTTTTTTTTTTTAATCTCATCTATGCGAAGGGAGTCAGTTGAACTCTGTGTGAAATAGTGCTGCATCTTGTTCTGGCAAGGGTGATCCTGAGTGTAGCTGCTCTTACAACAAAAATAGTTGCAACGTTTGCTATATAAAGTGCAAAGCTGTGCACTTGCAACACATCAAAACTAACCCCGACATTAGTAGCATGTCTCCAAACAAACAGCACAAGCTAAGCTGGGTGCCAGTCATGAAGTCAAAGTAACAGTATTGGTTCAAATATAAACTTTACCGAATCAAAATCATAGAAGAACATTGAGGTTCCGTCTCAAAGAAATGACAAGATGGATTTTTACACAAAAAAAGAGAATGTGCATCGGCACTGTACAGGAGTCTTGGACTTAATAGATACTAATGCACAGTGATATAGCCCAAAGACATTTATGATGGGGAGAGTTGTGTGCAACATGCAGACTGTGTAACACATGAAATTTAGATTTTCTAACTAGCAAATCCTTGCAAAGGACCACCCCCAACCTCACCCTCCCCAGCACGTAGGAGAACCTTTGGTAGCCATCAGTTTCAATAAAACTCAAATGGTGTTTAGTTTGTCCATTTTGGGCTAAACATGGTGGTACGACGTGGTTCCATGAGGACCTGCTCTGGATGTAACTATAACAGATTGATACCTTTGTAATAAGTAAGTCACAAACATTGGTGATTAATAATTCATAAATACATCAATATACACCTTATGGAAACAATTCACTTAAACCAGACAAATAGGACATAGTTAGTAGTGACAGTGTTAGTATTCTAAACACAATCATGAGTGCCAAATAATGACATATCAGTATGTTAACCTGAGCTAAACTGCACTTTATCATCAAAACAAAAGGTAAGATGACAGCTGGGGAAGTAATGGTGCAATTAACTACGTATCAAATTATGTCAATTCATAGAGCAAAGGCGCTTTTATTACCCTGGGGTGGGGGGTGGGGGTTGTATTCATTTCTCCCACAAATATTGTATTACAACCATAAGCTATTGTCATTACCAACAAGGGCAACAATCAACAGGCTAGGTAATAGTATGGATTCACATTGGGTCACCTAATGAGTCTCCCTCAACACTGTCACCTCTGTAAAATGTGTAATCCTACAACGTTGGCAGACAAAAGGTTTTCTTCTGTCTGGGTTGGGCCTATTACTCTGAGCAGGTGTAGCATCTTTGTCGCCATGAGCTTAAATCCTAAATACACACGACAACAAAACTGCCAGAATGTTTCCCCACATAACATCTACCTCTCTCACTGCGCATCATAGCTGTTTACGTAGAGCCCGCGTTTAACGCCAGAAAACATGACACAAATATGTGACCTATATTTAGCTATTAACCGCGCCGCTTTATGTTTATTTGTGGCTTGCGGATGCCTGATACTGATGTCATGGTTGTCAGATATCTGTCATGCAACACCAATAATTCACGTAGGTGATTCAAGTAGCCCGAGACGTCCCCGGCGTGTGTTAACCAGCTAGCATTTACACACAAGTGACCTGTTCCAGGGAATAGACGGCGCCGCCGGCTAATACAGCTAACTGTGCTAGCAGAGACTTAAGTTAGCTTGCTAAGGCGCTCCGTCCCGCGTGAGTCATCTTAACCCGGGCAAGAGCGCATACACTGACACTTTCACCCGTAAATAATAATTCATCATCACCCCGAGAACACATCCACGTGACGTACGATATATACCCAGGCAGTGGGAAAATAAATCATGGAATTGCACCTTGTTTGGTGTTTCTTCTACTACGCGCCTAAATGTACGTCAGGCAACCCAAGAGCTATACACCCCCAACAAACGCTAACAAGGCATAGTAAAACAACATTCACTTCACCAATGTCCGTGCTTGTGTAAATACTTTGCGAACAACATAACGTTTCAAATGTGTCCTTGACATGCTGCAATTTATACCCACAATAGATCATGTAGCTCGCCGCAAATGGCAACACTCACTACCTATTTATAGCCGGGTGCTAGCGTTAGCGGCGTAAGCCAGTTAGCGGCAGCCAATGTTCGAGGGCGTTCCGAGGCGCTCCAAGTATTATCCAGAGCCCGGCCAGTTAGCATTGTTAGCCCGCCTGCTAACGCGGTGGGCTTGTAAGCGCCACGGAGCTCGCAAATCACCCGAAATCGCCGTTAACGTGCAGCGACGCATACCCACTACAGTAATCAAACTAGCCGACGGTGTCCGGGCTCCGATTGTGACCCCAGAGCAGCCGTGTTGTTTTTCTCTCGCCACCACTTACTCACCTTCGTTTGCCAAGTCCGCCATTTTACTTCGACGCTCACACACCCACAACCCACCGCGCAGATAACACCAGGCTACACAGAGATGTTTTCAGCCGTGGAGAGCCCCCCGAGGCCGGTTACTGGTGGTTTTTGAGCGACCCCTGAAGTCCCCCCTCGCCCCCGTGACCTTATCGAACCGCAAAGATAGCATACATTAGTAGCTACCATAATATGTAGATTTCTGAATTAACAATAATTTCATTAAAGGCAAGAAACAACATCAATAGAGCAATCTAACCCTCTCAAAGCTGTGGGGCTCACGTGCATTTAATGACAAATGATAGTTTACATGCTCATTATTTAGTTAGGGTAAACTTTATTGACTTTATTTGACTCTGTTTTACTTTTGTGGATATAGCCTTTATTTGCTAGCAGGGATAAAATAAGAACTCAAAGCCCCCTGCTGTCCCTTCAACCACACCTTAAAGTTTGGCTCAGCCAGTTCCTTTCATTTAATGTCATTTAATTTCATTTCATTTGAGTTTTGTTCACGTATTTGTGCCTGTGCTCATTTGGTTTAATATATCAATTCTATTTTGCATTATTCAAATTGTTTTCTTTTTTGCCAACTTGAAGCCTTGTTAAATTGTCATTCCTATTTTGTTTGTTTTTCTAAACATGGAAAAACAATATCATCGAGGAATAAGACATGTGAGAGTCATGAGTGAGGATGAGTCACCCCATCATCTCTTCGTGGAAGATAAGTGAAGAGGAATCACTCTGACCCACGATCCACTATGTTTATTTACTTCTCAGGCCTGAGCTCCACAGCGCCCTCTGGCGGTGTCAATGTGCAGGTGCTGGTAGAGATTTCTTCCCCCTCTTGCAATCACAGTGTTTATGTTTGTGCCATGGTTTGTACACACGGTGGCGCAGTTCTGCCTTACAAGGTTGGGCCTTCATTCACTACAGTCACATAAATCGTGTGCAGGAAAAATAATACTAAGAACAGAAATGGATGATGAGAGGAAATACAATTCCAACTAATGTGCAGAGAGACGTTAAGCCTGAGAAACAGACCCGTTACGACTGTCCTCGGTTAGAATGGGTTCTTTGCTCTCAGTGTCGTCTGTGTCCTCTTAGAAACACGGTGAACACATTTCCTTCCCCATGGTCTCTGGGTGTTTTGAAACCAGGATTGTTTTTGGCCGTAGCTTCTCTATTATTGCTGACTCCGTCATTTCACGGCCACAAACATGTCATGGATTGTGCTGCTGTACAAGTGTTATACAAGAAGACAGCAGACTGAACTCCATTCGCTTTGAAATTGACTGGACTCCGGAGAAAAGCAAACTTCAATGCAAATGAAAACTCACATTGTCCCTATGCAATATACATTTTCCATCAAAATACTTTCATCTAAATATTTGTCACTATTTTCTGTAGCGTACACACACACACACACACACACACACACACACACACACACACACACACACACACGCTGCTGCTGCAACTGTGTCAATGGTTTCTGGCCGAGAGATGCGCGTCACTCCCTCTGCCACTAGAGGGCAAACTAGTTACAAGTCACACTTCTATCTATGGGTCTATCTCATCATGAGAGACAGAAAGTCATTCTATGACTTGCACTGAGATATTTAATCAGAGTTCACAATCACAGCTGCTGTTGTGGAGTAGAACACTTTGGGACTGGACCGGAGCAGAGACAGACATATAGTTATATGAAGGAAACAAGAAAGAACATTCTTCAGAGTTTCTGTTGCTCAACAGTGACTAAAAAGTCTCAACCTCCAGGTTTGCCCTCAGGCATCATCTGAGTCTGCAGACAAGCTGCTTCATGTGTGTGTGTGTGTGTGTGTGTGCTGTTTGCCCCCCCCATCCCCGCCGCCCCCTTCCCCCACCTGTCAGAAAAGCTTGGCTTGAACTTTGAGCTGAAACACTTTCATTTCTCTCCCTCTCTCTCTTTGTCTCAACCCGCCGTCGCCAGATCAAATGTCTGATGTCCACCGTGCATTGATGAGCTGCCATGTTTCAAAAGGCTGAGGGCCAAGGCAGTTAAATCCTAATAAACACATAAACGATGACACGTGTTCTGACCCACAGGCTCCGTGACATTGTTGAAGTTGTTACAGTGGAGGATGATTACAGAATCCACCTGCTCCCCCATGTAAACGAAAAGGGTTCATTCCATTGTTAAAGGTTCATTGTGTACACTTATTTTGTCCATCGCAGTCCATCAATTGTGCCAAACAAACAGCGACAGCTCCAGATACTTCCCTTTGTTTTGGTGCAAACAGGTCGATTCTGAAATCGCAGTTACTTTAATAAAGGTCTTCCCTGTAAGTTTTGGACTTTGCTAAATCAGCTCACAGGCCGGATTGGACCCAGTGGTGGGCCGGTTTTGGCCCGCGGGCCGTACATTTGACACCCCTGCCTGATTGGTTACTGTCAGAACATGGCGGACATTAGGACCTGCTCCTAATCTTAATAGAAAGGGTCATTCCAGGGAGCGATGTTGAACAGTTTACAATTGTTAAAGGTCCATTATGTAAGAGTTTGTTTTATTTATTTATGTATTTATTTATTCAACATACATATTTACATGATGAGCCGATCCTGTGTGTTTGAAGCAGCATGTTTCAAACATGACATATACAATGGACAAACTAAAAAACTTCAATGAAAGCTGAATATAAGTCAAAGTAAAAACCTTAAATTCAGTCTTTCAGTGACAGGAACAAAAGTTCGTTTCAACACTCGTCCATCAATCAGCCTTTTGGCTTTTCACTATGCTCCATTAAAACCAACCTGCCAGCGTGAATCCGCACGATTCACAAAGACCTGACTCCACAGTGGAGTCTCTCACAGACTGAACAGCTCTTCATGAGAAGGCCTTATCACCACCAGGCCTCCATCAAACTCCCTTCGGCATTGGACCATCATTTCCCATCAAATGCTCTGCGCCATTAATCCATCATTCTTTTTTTCATTTTTCAAACAAAACAAACACAACAAGGAACAGAGACGAACACACGTTGCCAACTCTACCATCAGTGAGGCTGCAGGTGCCAAGAAGCATTTAGATCGACTGATCCCGCCGGGCATAAAAACACTCTGACATCACTCTGCAATAAAACACATGATGTGGAGATGCAGACGTGGGTGGTGAGAAGAGGAGTTCTGTCCACTCCTGCCGAAATGTCCAAATGCACATTTTCAGGATTTTCTGCAGCAGGAAACAATTTTCATAGAGCAAAGCTCCCGCCGTCCAGCGGGTCCAAGGAAACGAAGGGGGGGGGGGGGGGGGGGGACGCCCCCCACTGGGCCCCAGGGGGGCGGGGGGGGGTGGA
>JAFBJT010000907.1:116133-150529 GCA_016785325.1 Chascanopsetta lugubris
CCTTTAACAAGAAAGAAAAGAAAAGGTAGAAACCTGAGGGAGAGTCACAGGTGAGGATCTGAGGACGGACCAGATGTTCCATCCAATGTTCACTAACAATACAAACATTAGAAATGTCCGTCTTGGTTTAAGTCGGTCTCCGTCTCTGGCTTCGTTGAGGTTCGCTCGCACCTTCAGGACCCGGCGCCAGATCAGTCGTGGCGTGAGACTCGGGATGCCGGTGTCCTCGTCACCGTCTCGGCTTCGTCACGTTCACCAACGGCAGTGTGGCTGGAAAAACAGGCCAAAATCCTTTAAGGTGGTGCATGTGGTTTTATGGGTTAAATATAGTGGGGGGGGGGGCATAGGGTTTGTGGCAGAGACGAGAACGTGAGGACAAGAGCGCTCAATCTATGTGCTCATTCCAAGTGCATGATGGGAAATCCCCCCCAGCAGTCTGAGCCGACAGCAGCTCAGTGTGGACGGTTCAACTCAGGTCTCACCTGATCTAGTTTTGACTCTCGTCTGTGTCAAACAGGTCAGTTTAGAGTCTCACCTTAACGGTCGAGACAGAATCAGACTCCCGGACTGAGAGTGGGAGCTGGTTCCACAGTTTCAGCCCCTGCTTATACCCCTCTGTGCCCCAGGTGGACATCTGCCACATCAAGGACCTCCTACTTAGGCAATAAAATGATTACTCCTAAACAAATCACTTGTCAAGAGAAAATGCTTTGACATCTTGTTCAGTCAACGCTATTGTTTCAACACTCTATTGTTTCCGTCCCTGCATGGGTTCACCGCCCGAGACCCTGAGAGGAGGGGTTTTCACGAGACTTCAATCCATTTGGAGCGAATTTTAAATCACGTTATTTGAATCGCCTGTATTCATAAAATCACCTTGGGGAAAAACATACCATACGGAACCACCAGAACATGAGCCTGAGAGGGATTCATCTTTCAGGACGGACAGATTAGCACTAATGTCACATGTAGCAGAACCAAACAATGCAAAGCAATAATGATAATAATGCAGATGACAAGAAATAACATCGAAGGGGATAACATGAGAGGTTTGTTCATCTTTAATCTTTTCACATCTGATGAAAGGAGCAGCATTGACAGTGGTGTTGATAGAGGAGTTGTCAGTATATACAGGCATGAATGGTAATATTTCATATCATACTTAAACCTTTGGAATAATGTCTCCACGGACAGTTTGCACCATAAAGGCGTGAATAGAACCAGTTGATAAAAACAAGGCCGTAACTGTCAAGAAGACATGTGGCCTCGGGGAGGTTGAATTCTGTGTGTGTGTGAGGAATTTCTGGTGGCTGACGATCAAAGTGTCCTCAGCAGCTTTTCCTTTGGATTTGTCTTCACACTGCTCTACGACATTCTGTGTGTAAACCTCGGCCGAACACCATCTCCTCGCTGACTGACGCTCTCTCCTCTTTGGTTTCCTGCAGCTGACGTTAGACCTGGAGAATTGTGTGTTCTGTGCTTCTGAGAACTGAAATGTGGGCATGTGAAAACCCGGAACCTGTTTCTCTTGCCAGGAGGAGGAGGGGGTTTCTTTGTAACTGCAGTCAACATGCTTCTGTTGGTAAAAAAACAATTACATACTCATATTTTCATCAATCTATAATCACCTAAATGTATATATTTTTTCCATGACCCTTAAAAGAGCTATTTAAAGTTCATTCACTTTAGGAGCGGGTCCGCCTCTGGGGACCTACGAAACATTTTGAGCTTTACTTTTAGGTTTTTCTGCACGATCGAAAGGGGTCAGGTGATGGATACAATACGCTACTTCACCTCTAGATGTCACCAAATCTTCCACATTGCACTTTTAAATACATAAATCAATCAGATTTAGGTGACTAGGTATAGTCATTCTTAACCATGTGATGCTCCTGTTTCTCATCTGTTTCTTTTTGAAGAGCTTGGACAGAGAGAGAAGACATCATTGCAATATTGATAAATATATTCACATTTCCATTTCCCCCCGGTAGTTTTTCCTGACCCTTGCTCAGGCTCTAAGGACAGAGGATGTTTCCCACCCTGTGAAGCCCTGTGAGACAAACTGTGATTTGTAAATGCAGGCTATATAAATTAACTTTGATTTGATTTTTTTTTTAATTGGATTCCTCACAACAATCATGAATGATAGTATCTCAGTAGTAGGTATAAAACTGCTGCCTCTGATTTCTCTTCTGGACCATGAAGCTAGATGGCAGTAGTGTTCTGCTTTTCATCTGTGTCCTGGCTCATTCATCATAAGAAAGAAACGATGCCTGAGGCCCAACTCTCAGTAATCCTTGGGTACACCAGCGCTCAGACGTGTCTATTATTAAATGGGTACAGGCCATTGTCAGAGAAAGGAACAACATCTCAGTGCTGAAAGGCATGACATGAAGACTGACAAGCAAATTCTTGTAGGAACACGCGGTCACTCGGCAGTAGTGTTGTTCTGTAAAAGAAAGACGGGTCTCTCTTCAGTGTGGCCCTGAGCGGCATGGGGCCACACGAAGGCGTTTCATCCACCACCCGTCAACTGCAAATACATCCTGGCAAAAAATGATGACCCACTTCCTTCGAGTCTTCACTGCGCATGAATTGCCAAGCAATGAAACGCTCGGTAATTGAATTTTCCATCCCGGTCAAAAGTATGGGAGGCGTATAGAGTCCAAGCTTTTTGTTCAGTGAGGACCTCCAATCATCTCAAAGGATCAAGTCTGAACCTATCGAGGCCCTTGATATTCATAATGAGCGCCTCCCTCTGCTTAGCCCTGCGGTGCTGCACTGTATGTTTCTGTAAAGGCGTTGGGATTTAAATGGGTGCGTGGGTGCTGCAGTGCTGCAGTGCTGCAGTGCTGCAGGAGGAGACAGGAGCCGGAGCAAATGTGCTTTTCATTAAATATGAAAGCACTGGGAGCTTTTATTGTTTCAGACATCTGTTTATGCTAACTGTAGGGTGTGTGTGTGTGTGTGTGTATATACATAAAAGAGAAATTCACCTTTGACCCCCCCTGAGATTTGTGGTTACCTGAGGGCACTACAGGGATAAGCACCACTTTTCTCTTCCAGACAGATGATGACTGACAAAGATGGTCACGGTGACACAGTGATGTTTTGGGTTGGGTTTGACCTTTAGGAGCATCTCATTTGCATTGGCTGGACATGGAATGCCTCTGCATGACTTCTTCTTATTCTGCAAGGACTTTCAGGAGAGATAATGAGATGGACCATCATCCACACACTGGGGGGCCGAAATGTGGCCCGTGGTCTGTGAGTGGATCCTGGGCCTGAACTGGCAGTGATCCTGGTGAAGAACTTCAGTCGAGCCTTTTCTCAGCGATATATTTGTGGTCCGCCTGTTTGTGCTGCAGTTGGATCCTCATCACACACTGCACCTTTAATAGGCTTTTTTCCTTGGTAGTTTTGCTGAGGGTCTAAGGACAGAAGATGTCACTCACTCACTCACCATGTGAACCCTTGTGAGAATTTTTTTAATTTGTTTTTATTGTGGGCTACATGAATATAATTTCATTAATAAATTGGTTGATTGATTGATTGATTGAGGAGCTTATTTACAGTCTACAGAGAGCAGTCAACATGCAGGACATTCACGAGCAGGTTCAGGTACATCATCCACTCATTACACTTTGCATTTTCCTGATCAAACACCAGAGCGTAGTGAGTCGCCTCCACCTCAAGACTCACATGCAGCAGAAGAGTAACAGGTGCATGAACAAGAAGTCATCAGTCCTCCACCTGGAGGCGTCCGTGAGCACAGCCATCACCAGGGCGCAACAATCGGTTGGCCTGGTGCAGGTTGTCCGTCCTAACACGATGATGCCTGTAGTCACCATGAAGATGTCTTTTACCCACATAACAGCAGCCTCAAGCTCATTGGCTCATTAGCTCTCTTGGACATTTGATGTTATCTCGCGGGCCAGATATAATTACACTGTGGGCCAGACTTGGCCTGAGTTTAACACCTATGCAGTGGTCAATGCGAGACATTGAACCCACTTGCCCTGTTCTGACAGGAAGGGTCTGATCCTCCTGATGTTGTGAACCGTGGTGGTGAGCTTGTCATCAATAATGACACCCAGGGTACGGTCAGACTTTGTAGGCATGGATTTGGTTGTTTGGAGATGTATCTGAGATTGATCTGTGGTTGAAGTTAGGTACTGGCTGAGATGACAAGGAGCTCAGTCTTGGACAGGTTCAGTTGTAGGTGGTGTTTCTTCATCCATTTAGAGATGTCAGCAAGACAAGATGAGCTCCGTGCAGAGACGGTTGTGGAGACTAACAAGAAGAGCTGGGTATCATCTGCAGAGCAGTGGGTTAGGGTTAGGGTGAGAAGAAGCCAAAGGAGCGAATGACTGCCCCAAAACATTTTGATCACACCTTCCATATCATTTCTCATGTCTCTCACCTCATTTCCTCAGCTCTCTGTTTGTCGGGTCAGTGTTGGAGCAATATTCGTTGAAAATGTTTGTTTGATTCATTCTGAGCTCTTTTCTTTGGGTTTTCACTCAGATCGTTTCTGCGTCCACAGAAGTGTGTCACGGACAAGGTCTCTGTAGACAATACGTATGTGTGTGTGTGCTAGAAAACCAGGATCTAGAATAAATAGCTTATGTGTGAGAGAGTAAAGGTCTGTTCCCTTCACTGTATCACCAGCATCCCAGGAGTCTGGTCTAAGGTGAACATCAACACAGGATTTCTCTCGCCCTAAGATTGAAGAATGAGGGCCTTGTGCACTGTAAGTGTGTTGGGGCGAGGCTGAGCGCACGGGAATGCGGGTGGACAGAGGCTCGGTGTGTGTGTGTTCCTCTGTCACTGGGTCTGTGATGCCAAAGGGGCGGGCGAGCGTAGAGTTGGAGTGTGGACCAGCTGTAGCCAGATGGTGTGTTTCAGCACAGTGGACCATATGGCTTCAGTCAAGTGTGTGAGTGTGTTGTCACCCTGAGAGAGAGAGCGCCTCTTTGGATGCCTGTCAAGAGTTTAGTGTCGTTCCATGTGATTTGGATTTTTGACATGAGCCGTGGCGCCTCATCTTCATGAGCAGCACTGGTGTGTTTGTGTCGTTCTGTGTTGTTCCTGGACCATTACACACACACTCACACACACCCTCCACTCCATCAGGTAAGTTACACACTTTAACTTTACATGTGTCTGTGTGTATTCTTCTCGTTTCTACTACCGACGGGCTGTATGTTATGGTTTGATTTGACAAATGTCTTCCTCCCTGCCCTAAAGAACTTAGTTATACTTCTGGTGCATTTCTGATGATAATCATACGTCAATGAGCTCAGCTCCTTTGCGCATCCATGCACGAAGTGAGAAACACAGCTGATGCTCCAGAAGGAAACAGATTGAAAATATATTTTCTGTTGTCTTTACTATCATTTACTTTGAATATCTATTTTTCATTTCATGCACATAAATGATTGTGTCATTTGTACTCATTCAACTGTTGTTCTACTAAATATCAATAAAGAAAAAAGATGGGCGGTTCTTATTTTGGAATCACTTCATAGATTTATTTATGAAATGACAGAAAAACACAGTAACATAACAATGACACATGTGAAGTCCCATCTCATCACCAGCTCCATGGAAATTAAGGTGCTGCTGAAAACACTTGCATTACTCATTAGCAATAATTATGATAATAATTGAGTAGAATACATAAAATGAACTGTTACGTTTGCTGAAGACTGTGGGCTTTTGGTACATCTGACATTCTTCTGGACACTTCTCTGTAAACATGAAAAAAAAATTCAATAATAACATCACTCCAATGAAAATATGACTAACAAAAACAGAAGACAACAATGTAAAGAAAAACAAAGAGTGTGTGTAGCGGGAGGCAAAGAAACAAAGTAAATGAGGCTGAGTCTAAACAGATTGGTTTTGAATCAAATGTAAAAAGATGAAATAACAGATGTTTTCTTATACTGCATCATCACTTATTCTACGTGACGGCACAGGATGCATTAGAAAGTAAATTGCACATGCTATGCTAGCATACCGGCAGTCTTGTGCATTAGTTGACAAGCTACATTAGCATTACTTTTAGCTACTTAGCTAGTTTCATTTTCAGTCTTGTTGTTTCTAAATGGCACCTTACCTCTTCAGCAGGACAGTGGCAAATTCTGCGTCAGCAGCAAAGTATTTTTCTCATCAGAGTTCTCCAACGTGGGGAAGCTTTTCCACTGTGGACCCGTGATTTGTTCTGTTGTCGGTTGCTAAGCTAAGTGCTAAGCCACTGCGCATGCGCGGAAACTCAGAAACTCGGTGGCTAAAGTCTTATGTCCCTGCACGTCTCTTGTACTGTCACGGCGTCTATACCAGAAATTACATAGCAATGGCTTTTATGGGGGTCATCTGTGACAAATGTATTTTTAAATGTTTATTTGACTTATTTGAGAAACACTTTGGTTTATGTCTTGGGTTCATTACACATTTGATAAAACATAGTTTTGATTATATTTTGACATCACTGAAAAAAAATCCCACACTGTACCTTTAAGTGTAAAAGACCTGCACGAAATACATTTATAGTAGTGCATGTAAATGAGTGTTTTCATTACCAACCGTGTTTTTCCATTATATGTTTTACAGTAGCCCAGAATGAACAAACAATGACCTTTTTGAATTTTCTGTGAGAAGCTGCACACTCTCACTGCCACGTTAGTTACTCGGTCCTCCCACCCTCCGGAAACACAGGCTGCATTATGGGGAGCGAGAGAGCACGAGAGAGAGAGAGAGAGAGAGAGAAACCTATACACATTTGTTGTTTGAACCCCTCCACCGCGGCAGAACTGGGCTACAGATTTCGGGCGCCTGTCAGAGAAAACGCCTGCAGAGAGTTCCCAGACTGCTGCGACTCCCAGCCAGCGATGATAAATCCTTTGTTGAATGAGCTCATTCTGTTGAATGAATTCAATCAGGCCGACACAGAGGAACTCTCTCTACTCCTCCTATCACCGTCACCCCCCAACCAACCATCCATTCAGCAGCACTCCAACCAGCATCCCAGCCTGTGTTCACCCTGATTCCTCCTCTGAGCATTCTGCCTGCTCATCCCCTGCTCTGAGTGACACCAGCGACCGTGAGCCCGACACACATTTGAAGATACCTGCCTTAAAGGTGCAGTGTTTATTTCTATTGGTAGAAAACATTTTTCAAAACAATTACATACTGACATTTCTATGAATTTATAATCACCGACATCTATTGTTTTTTCACCATTTCCCTTAAAGGAGCCCATTAGTGTATATTGTCATGAGGAGAGGGTCCTCTCCCCAGGGGCCACCATGTTTTTACAGTAGCCCTGGGTGGACATAGTAAACATCCTTTGAACTTTATTGACAACAGAGGTCTACCATAGGTTCTCTTGCATGCTCAGAAGTGTGAGGTGAGGGAAACATGTAGCTTCACCACAAGATGTCACCAGATCTTACACACTGTACCTTTAATAAAACTAGCAGGAGTCCGAGCATCCTTAAATGCAGCCAATTTGCTTAATTTGCTCATTTAAAGCGGCTGACTGCTTGTTGTGAAAGTGTTTCAGGGGTAATTGACTTGTGTGTGTTCACTGCTTGGGTGTGAACTACAGATGTGGTTGTTCTCATTTAGTTTATACGCCACTAATTGACTGTGTTGAGGCTTGATTAAACGTTCATCTTTGCTCTGATCTGTAGAAGTAAAAGCAACTGCACAGAGGTGGGGTCCTGTAAACGTGTATTAAAATGGGGGGACTGAAGCTGAAGAATCTCTTTAGAAAGACGTACACATTTATTTTAAATAGAAACAATACAGGTTGGACTGCAAACTTCTAATCAACATTCTGATGACATGTATGTATTTGAAGTTGTCTTGATTGGCCGCATTTTGATCAATGTAATTAGTGGTCTTGTTGATGAAACATCGTCTAACGACTGGTGACTAGAAAGAATGCAAAAGCAGACTTCAATGATGCAAAGATAAAAATGTTTATTTAACAAACGGTGACAAGACGAAGCTTGGAAAAACACTACGGAAATATCTAAAAACACAAAACTGAAAATCACTCCCAAAGAGGATAACTAATAACTAAAGTCCTAATAAACAAAACCTAACACGAAGAGGTATTTTACATGAACCAGAATATTGGATAAACAATAGAAGATGACATGAACAATTTCAAAGCACAGCGCAAGAATGGCCCTTTAACCTAACATAAATCAATTAACGGCTTTTATTAAAATTCTGGATATCAACTGAATATATCAAACATCAGTGTTGCACTTGTACATCTGATGTATTAGATGGAAACTCACCAACCTGCCTCAGCTCCACAGAGCATTTCAGCACCTTATACTGCTTCAGTGTTACAGGCCTCAGGTTTACTGTTGTTTTTCCTTGTCACCGTTCTCATTAGTTTCACCCACAGCAGGAACAGCAGCTGCTTTCAGGAAACACAAACCCTGTGAACACTCACCCATCCCCAAACACCCGCAGACACAAAGTTAACCACTGGAAACACTGGAGCATTGAGCTGCTGGAGTGTGAGACTTTGATTCCTGAGAGTCACAGAACAGTGTTTGATGGACCCACATTCATCGACTGGACACACTTATCTATTTATATATATATATATAATACTCCAGGGAAAGATACTTTACTTCTCCTTTTTTAATCCATCCCTGACAACGATCTGCAGATGTGCACGAGCCAGAGGAGCTCCTCTGTGGAGCAGTGGAGCTCCTCTGTGGAGCAGTGGAGCTCCTCTGTGGAGCAGTGGAGCAGAGGAATGCAGTGTAAAGCCAAAAACCACATCATCCCACATATAGACCCAGATTTCACCTCACCTGGCTCCTTCCCTCTCACCTGGCAGACGTCTTGTGTAAACAGATTCAAATGAGAAGGACTGTACTTGTTATGTAAAGACACAGTGTGTAAGATTTGGTGACGTCTACAGATGAAGTTGTATTTTGTATCCGTCACCTCACTCGTCCCATTTGAGAAAACCTATTGTAGCCCTCAGCTGTTATTAAAGCTCAAAAGATGCTTCGTGCGTCCAATATAGGCTGTTGTAAAAATGTGGCTCCCCTCGCATGTAGGACCGCCTCCTTATGTAAATATACATTAACGGGCTCCTTTAAGGGGAATGAAAAAAACAAGTCACACATTGAGTTAATTATACATTTGTAGAAATGTCAGTTTATAATTGTTTTGTAATTCTATTTCCGCAGGTAGAAGTGACAAAAATAACCCTAATCCTACACACTGCACCTTTAACTTGTTTGGAGACACGTCGAGTGAAGGCTGTGGTGCTGGCTGTGTGTAAAACAAATGAAGTCTGTGTGGTGTTTAAGTGAGTTTAAAAACAGCTCCAGCAGAGTGTTGAATGGAGACAGTGTGTGAACTGACATGTGATGTAATGAATGTTTTCCTCAGTCAGCCTCGACTGCGTGAGGACCCTCGGTGTCCCGTGTGTTTCTGATGCAGCTCCTCAGATGGTGGAATGAAGGACGATACCAACAGGAGACAGAGCTGCTGTCTGTGAGCATGTCTGCTCCTTGGATTTGTCTCCATGACCCAAAGGGATACCCCACAATGTCTCCAGCCTCTCTCCACTTCCCCCCCTCCCTCCACACCCTCCACTGCTCTGTGCAAATACAGAACATTTGCCCAATGATAAAAGCCCAAACACGTGTCCTCTCTGGTGTGCAGGGCTGGAGTTCTGTATGTTGAGTGGTACTGAGGGTCCATGCGGGACACAGCAGCCGGCCTGTGCCCTTCATGCTCCTCTTCCAGAGGATTACTGCTATTGAAAGAGTTTCTTTGTACCACAAGGCTGGAATGCCTGTCCAGCTCCACGCCTTTAGGAAACACTGAGCCAAAAGTCAGCGGAACCTCTGAGCAATGGAATACCACTGGAATACCACAGACCCCCACCTCACACTTTCCCTGTTCAGCCCCCCTCTTTGAAAGCCATTGTAGAAGTGACTCGCACGTTTACCACTGTGTCCCAGGTGCCCTGATCCTAATTACCCAGTGCTGGCTGACAGTCCAAAAAGCCCAAGCAATGCAAAAACCGTTAAAGGTACAGTTTTTAAGATATAATCAGACATTTGAAATAGGAATAGCTTCTTCCACTGGGAATTGCACCTGTATATTTTGGATGCAGCAGACTCAGTGTTTGTTAAGCAGCAGTGTTTTCCTGACGCAGAGTGAACTGTTCTTCCCTCTGACTCGTGTCATCGGTCAGTCTCGGCCTGCTGCGAGCGCCCAGCTGTTGATCGTGGCCGTGTTTCTCATCACCTTCATTCGACAGCAGGCAGGAGCATTTGTTGGTTCAGCAGCGCACTTGCCATCGTTGTTGGTCTCGGACCGTAGCCGCGCTCGGTCAGATTGATCGGCTCGGACCAGGTTCAATGAAAGGAACACGACTCTAAAATTCTATATGAATATACTAATGTTGTCAAACGAACCTTTCAGGGGTGATGAAGTGATTCACGAATGATGAAGTTCCTTTAAGGAAAACCTTTCATATTTTGTTATCACCGTCACGGTGAGAGGAAACATTGCGTGTGTTTGTGGAGGGGAGGGAATTCTTTTCACCAAGTAAAAACATATTATTTGAAGTGTCTCCACTTCCTTCCTTGAGTAAGAAGGAGAAACAGTGAGTCATCTCTGAGTCTGGATGACAGTCATTTGGATGGTGATGACAAGGCCTTGGTTCATGCAGGTGCTGAGCAGTAATTTGAACCGTCAGTGGAGACGATAATCTGCTAATAGCAAGGTGCTCTGGTCCTCAGAACTGCTGACTCGCAGTTTCTCTGCCAGTCACAGTTTCACAGCTTTAATGAAAAACACCCACTGACAGGAGAGCGTCAGGGCACTGTCACCTTCACCCACGCTGATTGGACGGAAGTGCACCGCAGGAAGGCAAAGGTGAACTACCGGTGAGCAAGTCCACGATTGATGCTTTACATTTGAATTAAAAAGATGTGTTGCTCTCATTGTGGCAAGAAGGTCCAATCAGGGACGAGTTTGTCATTGGCAACGCCTCCGATCACTAACGGCCTCTGCCAAGGAGGTGGGAAGTACCGGTTCATTCGTCTCGTCTCTTCCAGTAGAAGTTAAGGTCGCTGTGATTCGTCTTAATGTCGTTGGGATTTGTCTTGATGTCGTTGGGATTCATCTTAATGTCGTTGGGATTTGTCTTGATGTCGTTGGGATTTGTCTTGATGTCGTTGTGATTTGCTCCTCTCGGCCACCGTAGAAACGGCTCTAGGACCTGGAAATATTCGGAGTGACTGTTCTGGGTTATAAGTTCTGTTTTGGAAATGTGGCTGTAGATAAACTCATTCAGATTTTCCTAAACCAGAAACCCTGGATGCCAAGGTGGACTGCAGGAGGAGAATAGAGCCCAAACTACAGGGGCTGTGATATGACAACAGATCCGAGTGCAACTGCCTCTTTGCTCTGTTCACTCCAACACGAACCATCTGCCACACCCATTCACACTTTGTCACAGATTAGCCTAATAACGATGTCACTGGGCTCCAGTGCTGCTGCTGCTCTACTGTTGTACTTTGCAACGTCTGACCTGACACACAAATACTAATCAGCATAAACATGTGCAAATCTAATCATACGTTTTGAAAATTGTCCTTCAGAGACAGGAGCCATTCTCTAAAAGTTGTCACTCCTGAGTACTGAGAAAATTCTTGTCATTTCAGACAGTGTGTGTGTGTGTGTGTGTGTGTGTGTGTGCGTGCTGCAGTGTTATTTAGTGTTTTCCTGCTGGGTGCAGCCAAAGTCGAATGAAACTTTCTGTTTTTAGAGACAAACCACAGAAATGCAGTAAACTTGGGCCTTGGGGAGCCGGGTGGTTCCACTGCAGGTTCCTCCTCAGACTCACTGGCCCAACGGCAAACTCTCAAATGTTGATCAAAACAAAGAGGTGGACACTTCTATCAGATAAAAGCCTGTTTCTGCTGAATTGACTAAGCTCAGCAGCTCAGTGAACTGCTGCATGGGGGGTAACGGATTGTAACATCTATGAAAAGATAAAATGTCTTTAAACACATAAAATATACAAGTCCACCATCACGGAATGCAGAGTTTGACACTGCTCAGTGTGGATTTATGGCAATGTGGGAGAGGACGAGTGCAACACTTTATGAGACCACAGTCTGACAACACCCAGGGCACAACATGGATCTGATCTCACAGAGCAGCAACACACAGAATAGAATAGAATAGAATAGAATGCCTTTATTGTCATTATACACAGTGTACAACGAGATTGAAGGACAACTCTGGTGGTGCTAAGGGGGAAACAACAGGGAGAACATAGAGACACCCTCCCCTACCCTCCGCTGCTGTTCATGCATTTACAGATGTTGCAGGTTCAGATTGAGAAAATCAAGCAGGAGCCAAAACATCTGTCAGAAAACGTCTCTGCTGCAACAAGGCAGATGGAGAATTGTCTCACGGAGGCGCATGCGAGGGGCATGTAGGAGGACGCCCACTACAAACATACGCACATTTGAGACAATATCTAATCAGACATTTAATTAAATATTTCATATCTAATTAATTATATTAAATATCAATAATAATCCTTAGTGGCTATTTGAGTGCAGTTCTCACACACACTTGTCCCATGGCCTGTCTCTGCCTGAGGTCAGTCGACCACTGTATGAACATCTTTTCATTAGTATGTTCCATATCTCACACACTCCGCGAGTTGTCCTGCTTCCCTCGTGTCCACATTTCAAATTCCAGCTAAATGATGTGCCTCTGTTGCTTTCATAACCTCATCCAAAAAATAAAAAAGATCCCCTCATGTGTGAGAAGAGGTCAGGGCCTGCGCTACAGAAAACAATGTCAGCCATTCTGCCACTGGCATGAGGACGAAGGGAGAGAGAGAGAGGGGGCGGGAGAGAGAGAGAGAAAGAGGGAGGGAGAGAGAGAGAGAGAAAGAGGGAGAGAGAGAGAGAGAGAGAGAGGGGGTGTTAGTGGTGTAAGTGTGAGAACTTGTCTGTAAACTCAGTTGTTTGAATGTTTTCAGACCTTCGTTCCTCTGAACACAGATAGTTTGTAACAGAGGACGTATAAATATAATTGTTTTGCAAAAACCAAGAGGAAAATATTTGTGATAAAAACATCTGCAGCCCTCAGTGAGCTGCACGTCCAGAATGACTGTGCTGGGTGAGGTCCTCCGTTTGAATTGAAAACTGAAGAGTTCCTGGTGAACTCCTGGTCAGCGCCTCCTGATCGCCCTCTGCTGGATCAGGAGGAGGAACTGCACATTATAATTCTGAGCAGGTCACTATGGTCTCGCAAGTGCGGTGCAAAGTTACATTCAAATAATGTTAAGGCTGTGAGTGGGATTTTGTTTATCAAATAATTTATCAATATGAAATTCTAAGAAACTATGAAGAATTTTAGGGATATGTGTTATTTAATGAGTCCATATTTATTTTGTATGTTTCTGTTGGTCAGTCTAATAAAGCAAATCCTTTGCCTGCAGAAGTCCCAAAAAGTTTCATACACATGCACACGCACATGCGCACACGCACACGCACAACCACACGCACACACACACACACACACACAACCACACGCACACACACACACACGCACAACCACACACACACGCACACACACGCACAACCACACGCACAACCACACGCACACACACACACACACACACGCACAAGCACACGCACAACCACACACACACACACGCCCACCCTCTGTTATCTGGGACTGTAGTGCTGCTAGTCAGGAATGCAGGTCTGAGTTCAGTGGAGCAAGCAGCAACAGGTCCATGGACTGAGGGAATCTGTGGAGCTTCCAGCTCCGACGGCTCGAGACCAAAGCCTCAGATCATCATACGAAGACACAGTCGAGGGTCCGTGTGTCAGCGCATGAGAAGCTGCGCTGGTGAGGCTTTCAGAAGTGTCCTGCTCTGTCCAGTTCACTCTGATTGGATTGATTGGGTGCAGCGCTTCACCATGGAGGCTGTACATTTAATGGAAAACTGGTTGAAGGTAATTTTCACATTCACATACAACAAAGGAGGGGTGAGCGTTGGACTTACAGAGAGAAGAGTGGGTGTTACATGTTTCCTCCTCTGGTTTCGGGGGGGATTTCTTGTTGGAAACTTTAGCAGATGGAATTCTTAAACATTGCTGTTTTGTGTTCTATCTATATTTTGATTCACTGTTTGAGGCTGGTTTGAAGCCAATTCTGCTGAATAGCGTTTCACCATCTGTCAGAGGTGCAAACAGCACTGCTTTGTTGCCCTGAGGCCTGACTACATCACAACCACATTTTCCATCCCTGCCGCACAACATCTGAGGCGAGCCAATAGCTGCAGGGACACAGTTTCACTGTGATCGGGATAATGATGTGTTTTAACCTTCCCCTGTGTTTTTTGTGCTTCCTCACAACGAACACGGATATTGATATAGATATAGGATTTATTTAGAGCCACTTATGCTGTGTTGACTTGATGGAAATACCTTAGAATGACTTGGGGTATGTGTGTGTGTGTGTGTGTGTGTGTGTGTGTGTGTGTGTGTGTGTTAGAGAGAGCAGGCGAGGGAGCAAATTGACAGTGATTGTATCAACCTGCAGGAGATTTAAATGTGTGTGTGCATGTCTCCCTCAGAGTGTGCGGCTAAATGCTCTCTACCATCTGTTATATATGCGTGTGTGTGTGTGTGTGTGTGTGTGTGTAGTCTGAGTTACACCTTTGACACATTAGTGTCTGGGAGAATCCCACTGAATAAAGGTTCATTTTCATCATGTATGGAATAACGTGTGTGTGGTGTAGAGACAGCAATAAAAGATAAAGCCCTCTCCGATGTCACCAGAGGTCATGACATGACATTCTAACATGTTCTGGTGTTTTTCCTCCTTCAGGATCTTCATGTTTCACAGGAGGCTGTGGACATGGACCATCTGAGCAGGAACGAGTGTGAGCAGCAAACCCATCAGGCCCTGCAGGTGAGTGTGATGCTCGTGTGTGTGTGTGTGTGTGTGTGTGCGCACGCCTGGGTTTGGGTGGGATGGAAAAGGCAGCAGAATGTAACAGTGAATAGCTGTATTGTCCTTAACTTGGCAGCTTTTACAGAAAAACCCTGTCATATATTTTCAGTCTGTCAATTCTTTTGCATGTGTCCGGTCTCCCATCCTCACACACACACACACACACAAAGTGCAACGTGTCTCCTCTTCTGATAACTGGACCCACCAGTGTTAAATGTCACCACTTTGGAAGCTCTCACAGCATTTTGGCCCTAAAGTCTCTTAGTGGGGGACAAGAAAACTCTAAAGAGGTTCAGGTTCAGGTTCGAGTTCGAGTTCGAGTTCGAGTTCGAGTTCGAGTTTGAGTTTGAGTTTGAGTTAGAGTTAGAGTTAGAGTTAGAGTTTGAGTTTGAGTGTCTGCTCAGACATGAGACATCCTGACAGCATCTGTCACTCTGTTTCAAAGCAAGGATCTTCAGTCAGGCTCAGTCATTACACAGACCTGCAGATTGGAGGTCTCGGTTCCCACCTGCTGGCTCAGACAATCCTCCCAGACATTAAAGGGTGGGCTTTGTGGGTGTGTGTGTGTGTGTTGGGGGGGGGGGGAAGCTCAGCAGCACCTGGAAGGTTTGGGGGGGGGGGGGGGGGGGGGGTAAGCTCAGCAGCACCTGGAAGGTTTAAAAGCAAAAAGAATACAACAAATTCCATGAATGAATTTCCACTGAAATTGATCAGTAAACACACATGAACACATACATACACTGAAATGTAACGTATGTATTTATGTATTTATGATTGATGTATTTATTTGTAAGGCTGTGTCAGAGATATACATGTATATGTGTTATCAACTTCACATGTCACATGGGCTCTTACTCTTACGAGGGGCTTTTGCTTGTGTGGCGAGCGAGTAAGGGGGGGGGGGGGGTTTTTGCCAACGGGGGGGGGGGGGGGGTGTTGCCAACAATGCCCCCAGGAAATACAGTAATGATCCTAAATGCCACACACAGGTTCGTATTAACCAGACTGTTTTAAGTTAAACACAAGTTTATTCAACAAAAAAGGAAAAAACAAAAAGCCTGCAAACTCAGCAGCGTGACACCAACAAATAAAGTCGTGAGGAAAACCCACCACCGGGAGGTGAAGGGTCGCCTCCGGCCTCAGACCCTGTCCCACAGAAGAATCAGGGTAAACATGAGGCGTCTGGGCACGCAAGCAAATATCAATCCAAATAAACACAATGCAGCACAGATGCGCATGGCTCAGCGAGGCCATGCATCATTAATGAATCCTGTGTGAAAGTGCATCCCTCACTCACTCACTCACTCAGTCAGTCAGTCAGTCAGTCGCAGAGAGAACCCAGAGTCAAAGAAGGCTGATCAGCCGGCGCAGTCCACCTCGCTCAGTGGGGAGACGGGCAGAGGAGACTAAAGGGAGGGGGGGGCGGGGCGGGGAGGGGGGGGGGGGGGGGCAGCAATCNNNNGGGGGGGGGGGGGGGGGGGGGGGGGGGGGGGGGGGGGGGGGGGGGGGGGGGGGGGGGGGGGGGACAGACATCAGTGGAAATAGGCTCGATAACAGACATAAGCACTGAGAGCCAGCGCCGTGCACAGGCACACGTTGGCGATAAGAGGCGACCAAGCCCCCGGCGCCGGGGAGCTTTCCTTTGGCTGCTGCTGCTGCTGCTGCTGCTGCTGCTGCTGCTGCTGCTGCTGCTGCTCCAGCCCTTCGGCCGACTCCCCGGCCCCGGCCTCGGGCTGGGATTTGCTCGGAGCCTCGGAGGTGGGGTCCCGGAGGAGCGCGCGGTCGCCCGGCGGGTCGGTGTGATGGCGAGGGGGCGGGGCGGCGCCGACGTTCCGCTGTCGCAACCCCAACTCCTGTGACGACCTGCAGGAGGAGAGAGAGACGGAGCGTGAGGGGGAGCGCAGGTCGGAACGCCGACTGATGTGTTTCAATCGTCCCGTTCTAGTTCCATAGGGGGCGCTCTAGAGCACAGGGAACACTTTCACCAGAGAGTGTGGCAGCTGTCGGAGCAGTTTAGAGTTTTGCAGGAGCAGTGTGGGGGGTTTTCCGCCGCCTAGTGGTGAGGCTACAGATGACAAATACAAAGTGTGTGGGAGAATAACATGTCAGCCTCCATGGAAGAGGAGCCACTTCAAATCACCATCACTCTTAGTTTTGTGTGTTTTTATGCAAATCAACACCGTAAATAACGTGTAACGTTTGTGCTAAAAGCCCCGGACCTTTAAAAAATGGAAACGAAAACATTGTCTCTCGCAGTTTGAGAACTTTCCAGTGACGTTTCCACAGGTGAGCTTTCCATTAACGACCTCATTTACTGAAACCATGTTTGTTTTGCTGCTGCGGCCCAGCTGACAGGCTCCACTCTGGTGGGAAAGCAAAAAAAATATATATATATATATATAAAATAAGAAAAACAGAGAGGATACCCCAGAGTCCAGGTCTCGGCGGGTCGGACCACCTCTCCATCCAGCGGGAAAAACGAGGGCTCCACTTTGCCGTTGTGAGGGTCTCTGGGGGGAGGAAGAGGAGGGGGAGGGGTGAACTCTGGAGGCTCGTCCTCCTCGTTGGAGAGCTCCTTCCACGACTCCTGCGGGGGAACAAAGGCCGTCTCTTTAGAACGGGCAGAGTGGTCCGGCGCTGGGACGCTGGCGCGGCCACACGTGGACCCACCTGCAGGGAGGTGTCTCCCTTGATGTATTTGGCACCTTCGATGACGGCGAGGTAGGAGAAGCGCAGTTGATCTGCCGTCTGGATCAGGTAAAACCTCTTAAGCTTGGATCCTTTATCTCATTATACACAATATGGTGCCGTGTCTGCAAATACTTTATCAATGCTGCTGATTACTGTCACATACCTTTTTACTTTACTTCACCTGTAGATTTAGAGAAAACATCTGTCGATTGTGGCGTAAAAAGCTTGTTTTATAAAGTAATGTGATGTTTGCAATGTGTCCCGTGTGTAGATAAATGGATCTATCGACAAGAATTAAATACAAAAACATAATGCTACTGACACGCCTGAGTGTGTGAAATGTCAATTCTCCGTGACCTTTCACCTCCTCTGCAGAGCTCCCCTGTGGACCTGACCGAGACTGGAAAGGGGCTGAAGTTCCAGGCAGAGCGCCCCCACCTGGTGAGCCTGGGCAGTGGACGACTCAGCACTGCCATCACTGTGCTGCCGCTGCAAGAGGGTGAGACGAATCCTGCAACACCAACTCTGATGAGTGTAAACACTGCGTTTGCTGCCAAACACACACAATCACTCATGTTGGGTCATCTTTGTTTTTTTAATCCATCACAGTTTATCATTCAAAAGCAGTTAAATCATATAAATTATGACTTCATCATTAGTGGAATTACGACCACTTTGTCCCGTATATAATTGTATTATTGCCGTATTACTGCCAAATTGGCTTTTTAAAATGACATCATTGTAAGATGATTGTATTTCAAGGAAGCACAACAAAACCCTGTGATGTCCTCTGTTCTGTCCGGACGTCCTTATCTGTGGCCTCGACTGCGCAGTCGAGGCCAGTGAGTGTTTCTTTAGCCTCGATCAGACACTTCTGTCTGTGTGTTTGTCTGCAGGCAGATCCATTCTGCGTTGTGTCTGTGGTGTGAAGGTCAGGGAGTCTGTGTGCGATTGCTCAGCTTGTGTTTTATCATCTTGACTTTTACATGTTTTAAGATCTGGGCCTCATCACCAGGTTCTGCACCGATCACATGTGTCTCGAAATGGTTTCTCAGATCTTCTTTGTAGTTGGAGTTATTTTTGGTCAACATTCGGCTCAGTTTGGACATTGTTCGCTCACTGGTCCTCTGAGTCCAGATGGGGGAAGAGATGGGCTCCTGAAAGGTCTTTGTTGGTTTCACTGTGTTAAGAGCGAGAACATTAGGAGCAGCAGTCAGATACGTGCACGTTTTTTGTCTTTTGACTTGCAAAGAAAAGGACTTTATTATCTCTATGTATGGGTTAAAGAAAAAGAAGTGCAAATCAATCAGTGATCCAATGTTTACAGCTCTTAGAGGTACTTTTGTTGACAATGTTTCTTAGGATCTTAACAGAGGATAGCTGCTGATTAGAAGTGACAGAAATATACAGTATGAACAAAAACGGTATAAAAAAAACTCAAGATAAGTTGTTGCTGCCAAAGAGGTTTTTTTTTTTACACACAATTGAATAAAGAGGCTGAGTGCTTTTGGGTACAAGAGATTCCAGTAATGTTTTATCATCCATCATTATCATCATTTAGTTTATCTTATCATAACATAAAAAAGTAAAACAAAAGATTTATACATGAACAAAAATTGGTTATGCAAAACGTTTTGTTTTGACACATCCAAATTTGGTCAAATGTGTACAAATCAGCAAAATATAGATGTAACCTTGCGTTGGCTCCGCCCATTTGCCATTTCTTTGGCAACACATGGAAATAAAAATGGGAATCATTTCTGAAGCCACTGTGTTCTGATTAAAGATTGTCTCATCACAATTAGTGATTCTCATCTCCCCCCCCCCCCCCCCCCCCCCCCCCCCCCCCCCCCCCCCCTTTGTGTTTCTCACCCCCCCCCCCCCCCCCCCAGGCCGCACCACTCTGGGTCATGGCACCATGGACATCAGCATCCAGGGCCCTGGTGTAGCTGCGCAACACTGCTACATCGAGAACAGGTCAGGGCTCATCACGCTGCACCCCTGTGGAAACCTCTGCGCCGTAGACGGGCTCCAGGTCACGGAGGCGGTCCGCCTGTCACAAGGTGAGACCTCAAACATGCGCCCTGTGATTTCCACACCTTCATTCTGCCCGTGGGTGGCGCAGGAGTCTGAATGCTGCAGCCAAACCGCCGGTCCCAACATGGCGTCTGCCGTGTTTGGGTTTCCATGTTATCCACCAAAGAGGAAAGTCTAACTGGAAACCAATGACAACACAATGTCATTTCACCTGCTGATCTGCAGAGATGATGTGTCCTCTCTCTGGATAGTCAGTGAAATGCAGCTCCTGAAGCAGCAGGTCTGCGCAGAGAAGCGTCCAGAGTTCTTTGAAATGGCCATCGATGGAAGAACGGCCTGAGGTCTGTGTTAATGAGCCAACAGGCCGAGGCTGCTGTGCTCAGACCTGCAGGTAGTATATTGAATAAAGCTGAGAGGGGAAGGCGTTGATATGAGGCTGAAGGTTGTGGAGTATTTGACTAAAGTGATCCTCCTGGACAGTCTTTTTCAAATGCACCTGTCCTGCGCAGCATACACCTCCTTCCTGTAGCTTCATCTTCATTTGTTAATTACTTTGTGTCTAGATATGTTTGTTGAATGCTTTTTCTCCGTCTGTAGAAATTGTTTCCTAATTTTTTGCTAAGTTCTCCAAGTGTAATATCTGCACCTTAAATTTCATCCATGAGTTAATTTAGTTGAGGTTTCACTGGCCTTGTTTTGCTCAGTACATGTTCTCTGACAGTAGCACTGACAGTCTCTAATGGTTTTATTCTGTTGTTCCTGGAAGGATTGTCGTTGCTGTCTCCCAGAGAAGACGTGGTGAAATACCAGCGCGTCATTGCTTTTCCAAAAGACACCAATGACACGCTGGTATTTCCCAATGACGATGTTTGAAAAATGTAATTAAGTCTGGATCTTTCAGTCATGTGTTAAGTCAGTGTGCGGAAGCGTATCGCATTCACTACTAAAACATATTTCTTTAAAAAATATTATAGATGCGGATCTCGTAATTATGAAATACTCCCTGGCTTTTTTCTGTAAAATACAGAACATTTAATGCCCATGACAATGTGAATATTCTCTTCGAATTGCTCGATACCATCAATCATTTTTTTACATCTGAAGAAGAATGTGACTTTGGCTTCAATTTTAAGAACTAAATCTCCCTTGTCTGATTTTTTTAGTGAAACTTCGATTCAAGGGGCAATGTTACAATCTTTGCTTTTTATATTTACATGAATCACATTTAAATCACTCTGGATTAAACAAATGAGCAGTACTAAATTGTTTATACTAATTTATTAATCAGAATCTAAACATGAGGGCCTTAACATGGATTTTGAATAAGTTGTATGTGCAGCCGTGTGTGTGTGTGTGTGTGAGTGTGTGTAAAAGCAGATGTCCTAATGTACATTCATCAGAAAAAAGGTTTTCTTGGTATTAATCAGTTGTGTAGGCAAACCCCCCCCCCCCCCAGGCTGTACAGCCGGGGGAAACACTGTGACATCAGAGCCTCAGGGTGCATGTGTGAGTTATAGACACAACTCACCATTAGTCATCATGTGTCATGTCTGTGCTGATGTGTAATCACACACTGCAGTGTTACACCCGATTTCCTCAGTGCTCACCAGGCAGTGGGAAGCGAACAGAGTGGAAAGTCCACACACACACACACACACACACACACACACACATGAATATTATTCCTTTGTAGATATTGTTGGGATGAAGTATGGAGTGTCATGCTCCACTGTTTGTGTGTGTTGTCTGTCGCTGTGTCCCCTCGGTCTTTTGGTATTTCAGCCTGGGCTCTGGCAGGGTAAGTTGAGAGGGGACATCGAGCTATTTATATGTAGCCCCTCCACCCCCCAGACAGATCCAACTTTAGCCACAGAGATGTTTTATGGTGGAGTGTAAAGTGGAGTTCACTGCCAGGCAGCTAATTTGTAAACTTAAAGGTGCCGTAATAAAAGTGCCCCCATAACCCAGGGGGTAGGTGCCAGTCTGGGGTGGGTGGTGGTTGTTTGGCTGGAGGGCGTGGGGTTATTTACCATGGAAACCGGAGACGGTGACGCACATCCCACTGTAAGCCACACGCCAAGGGTACAACTGCAAAGTGGGATTTATATCTGCAATTCTTCATATGAATTTGAACAACAGTTCATGGAAGTTCTCATCCCCTGGAGTGATTTTGGTGTTGATACCGCTGGAGTTGTGTTGTGACATTTAGTTTCAACCATAGTCTGGACCATGAAAATCAGTCAGTGTTTCAGTCCAGGTTACATGTTTGAAACAAACAATGATACAACTGAAGATAAATCGTTCTAAACAGCAGAGAGAAGATGGAAGATAAATAGTTGCTTTGGATCAAACCAGCTGGATAAGTAGCCTATCAACAATGTTGATCACACTTTTTTTAGTCTTGATATGAAAACCGTTTGTTTATTGAGACTCGATATATGGATAAAGGAATTCTAAATGTAAAGATTGACAGCAAGAATTGACCTCTTAGGCCTTTAATGCCTCTGACATCTGCACTGAGCTGCTGCAGATCTTAGGAAATCCTACACATGCATTGATTAGACAGGTACAATGTATTTGCTGGTTCAGATTTTGCATAGAACAAATCCAAAAATACTACATGATGTACACTTCAACGTTCCCTTTGGTACATTAAGTATTCTTGTTAATGTTGGACTAATTCAAAACAATTATAACATGCAGCCACACATCTCCGTTATCTGAACATTCTGCTGTGGAAGCTGGTGTGTGTGTGGAGGGAGCGCTTTTCATACTCGGACGTTTTATGGCTTATTGTTGACTACGTGACTGAGGGCAAATGAAACTCTGGCTGAACTTAATGCTACAACTTTATTGTCCAGCTATAAATCACATTGTTACACACACACTCTCTCTCTCTCTCTCTCTCTCTCTCTCTCTCTCTCTCTCTCAAATTAAAAGGAGTCTTATGTCAGATCAAATGAGTTTTCAGATCAAAACAAACAATTCAGGTCACAGCTTGACATCAATGGCACAATCAGTCAATCAATAATAGTACTCAGTAAATCAATAATAGTACTGGGCTCCCTGCTCTGTCAGTCTCTTTCTGTTGTTGCCCTATCTCTCTCTCCCTGCTCCCTCTCTCCTTGCTCCCCCATTCTCCCCCTGTCTCTCCTTCATCTCTCCTTAGACTCTCTCTTATCCCCTTCCTTCCTTACTACTACTCTCCTTCCTTCCTACACCACCTCTCTCCTTGTCCCTCCCCGTTCCCTTTCTCCCTTGTCCCCGCTCCCTCCCTGCTCTCCCCCCCCCGCCCCCTCCTCCCCCCCCCCCCCCCATCCTCCTCACCCCCCTCTCTCGCTCTCTCTGGCAGCAGTTAGTGTGTATTGGGGCTCTGAGTTGATCAGCTGTTTCTCTCCTCTCTGCCCTGTGTGTGAGTGAGTGAGTGTGTGGAGTGTGTGTTGTGTGTGTGTGTGAGTGTGTGTGTGTGTGTGTGTGTGTGTCAGTGTCAGAGTGTCACTGGTCCCGGGCAGGAGAGCATGAGCGCTGGACCACCCCACCGCCAGTGAAGCTCTGCCCCTGGTTTGAATGGGGGCAGATTAAACCTGAGCCTCAGCAGCGACAGAGTGGACGGTGGCGTCTTTGGACAAGTGCGCGCGCACACTCCTTCTTTTCGGTCAACTATTGTCTGATATGAGCCGAATACATTCAGTCTGCGGGCTGTTGAGGATTATCATAACAAAAGCGCATCGGGACAAAAAGCTCATAAACGCTGCCGTTCAAGTCTAAACTGAAAGCGGAGGAAACACGTGGTTTGACTTAAAGGAGCCGAGGCGATGAAAGCATCGGAGGGAGAGAGTGGTTCCGTTCAGCGGAGTTAAAGTAAGTCCGTTCGTTCTTTTTGTTTGTGTCTGTGTCGAAGGTTTGTTGGAGTTTGTGCGTTTCAGTCTTGGAGCCTTAAGGTTGACTGAGGGAAAACCGCGGAGGAACTACACACTTACTGGTCGTAGCTTTCTGTAGCTAGCACAGTATAAACGGTGCTCTGGGGGAAATCCAGCCCACATACAAAACCTCCATTCGAAAATCGGAGGTAATACTGTTTTCATTCATAATTTAATCAAAGACTAATAAAATAGTGCATTAGTTACTTTTCATACATTTACATCTACATCTTTTCGATTCGGCATATACCCAGAAAAAAATGACAGTAGTTAGTGATTATTCCACTTTAATCATATTCCCTCTCACGTACGTCGTCCACCCAAGTGCTCCATGTAAAGCGGTGGTAAGGCGAGTCAACAACTTTCCGTTCTGTTCACATAAAGGTGTTGACAGGTTTATTTTCTAATGCCGAATATTTTCCAAGCACCGCCTCCACATTTTTAACATTTTATTTGCACCTCCAAATCAAACGTATGCCACGCAAGTGTGTTCAGAGTTAAACTACGGAGATTTTTGAATGGAGTCTGGTGTGTCACTTGACACCAGCAACATGACCCCTTGCCTGCCACGCTGTCCCTGGCACTCTGCGTCCCTGCCTCCAGGAGACTTCTGTTTATAGACTACAAACATATACAGGTCTGTCAGAACGCCCCTGCTGTCCGGCATAACCGGCGCCCACTGTGTTTGTCTACTGTTCCACAGCCAGTCCTTGTTGCCAGTGTGACCTCATCAGGGCTGGCAGCTGGAACCGATGAGCGAGAGCGTTCCTTTTTCCTTTGGCGCCTTCTGCCCCACGAAAGGCCTGGGGTCAGTGAGTACCGCTCCTTTACACCAGTGGTTCTCAACTGCTCTGCCATCACCTCTTCATGACGAGCCGCAACCCAAACCCAGGAGCTTTTTCAACATCTAAAATGTATGATTATTAGTATTATTAATGTAATTAAATTTGAAAAATGGTGCAGTTTGAACTTGAGTATGTAAACACTTGGTATGTTTACACTCAAATAGCTGCTAACGAGTTCACGGCCCACTTTTGTAGGTCGCAACCCACCAGTTGAGAATCAGTGCTTTGGACGGTTCTGTCCCTTCAGGTCGCTCCTCTGCTGCAGAAATGTGGTTGTTCCGTCTCCACCGCTGCATCTCTTGACATATTGAAATGAGCCTTCTTTCAGGGCAGGGTGTCCGTGGTCAGAGAGGCGGCCATCATCCTCCTGCAGAGGTGATGTGTAGGTCTCCTGCTGGCCCGGTGCACAGGTCAGACCTGGGGGAGGTCAGGCCATGGCAGCAGCTGGGATGCATCTGCTGTGTGTTTGAGCGTGTTGTCATTGAAACAGTGTTTGACCAAACATCCTCCGACTACACCAAGGTCAAGGCAGCGTGTCCACGTGGGTCAGTGGGTGAATAGTACAAATCCAGCGCCGCATGGAGAGGATCAGCGCTATGCTCACGCTGGAGCTCTAATGGCTCCTTCCATTCTTCTTTACATGGTGCTTTTTCTCCATTGTTGAATGAATTCATGGAAGGAACTCGGAGCACGTTGGTGGAGCCCTGGCTTTAATTCATAATGTCATGTTTTTACCTCGGAAAGATAAACGTATTCATTTTTATGAATGATTTAATTCGACCTTCAACTCTCCTTCTTATTGTGGAGCAATCTCTGTTACTCATTCATCGTTTTCTTTTTCAGTAAGATTATGATCCCACCGGGGATCAGGACAAAGGCAAACTTTGACTTGTCTGGTCAAGTTATCAGCTGAACCTCATATGTTTAATCAGCAGTATTTATTGTAGGTTGATGCATCTCTATGTCTCACTACTTGTTTTCTCTAAAGAGAACACTCAGTGGCCCGAGAGCCCAAGATAACATTTTCCCGCTTCCGCTGTCGTCCATTTTATCTTCTTAGGGCTCCAATCACAACTCTGCTTATTTTGGCCACACCTGATGATAACATGGCTTGCATTTTTCTAACCTGGTGTAGATGAGGCCAAGCCCATTTCTGTAAAACCAAAGACTGCTTGGAACGAATGTAACTTGAACCCATAAAGAAGAAGTGTTTTCACTTCAAAAATAGTCGGTTAAAAGATGGATAGATACTTTATTGAACTATTAAAGACAGAGCTACTGGAGAGTCTGCGCCGGGAGTGTAGGATCTTGGTTTGGACACATTTTCAAAGCTGTGATAGAGATGAATTATTTCTTAATGGGATTTTCTGTATGTGCATACATATTCTGCATAGATGAATGAAAAGAGTCTTAATGTAAGAAAAAAGACCTAAAAAAGGAGAGATTCTAATCCCACTTTGAATAAAACCGATCAATGTACTTACATTAACATACCACATGTAACTCAAACCCACTACAACACGTCAGAGTTTATGAGTCACAGGTTTTCATCATGGAACCAATGATATGCAGCCACTTCAGGTTTCATCCCAAATCACTATTTACATCTGTATTTGATTGATCACATTTACTCACCACCAGTTAATTTGTCTGTAATTCTGTGATAGAATCACATGAGTACCCATGATGTGCACACGACTGTCTGTTCACGCTCCTTCACTGTGTGTAAATGTACAGCTCTCGGGACGACGGAAGAAGACACTTGCTGCGCAGCATGAAAATGTAAATAGCAAAACTATATTTCTCTGAATGGACCCTGAGAGTAGAAAAGACATTTAGTAATTACACACTTACACTCACATCCTGTCGAGCTCATTTAAACAAGGCCCCGATGACCATAGACCATCTGAATCATTCTGAAAGACCACCCATACACCCGCTTGTTTTGAGTCATGTCTTTTCCTCCATTTTCACTCCATAAACGGATCAAAGCTTGTAGAAAAGTAATAAACAAGTTGTCTTGTGAGTGAGTAGAAGTGCTGAACTGCAAGTGGGTTCCACCAATCAGCATTCTTTTCCACACAGGCCCACCGCCCTGCCCCTTCAAAGGTTCCCGGTAATCTGAAAAATCCTTTAAAGGTGTTTTACCTGGGTAGTGTTGGTGGAAACATGCCTAAGGTTTTTCAAAGTCCCTGGTAAATGAGGAAAGTATTGTTCATGCTGATTGATTCTCTGGCATGCAGCCATCTGCCTGTGGGAGTGTGTTTTAACAACGGGGGATTGGCTCTAAGCAGTCTGACAAAGGGAGGAGGGGGTGGGGGGTGAGACGGGGGTGGGTGGATTGCGGGGGGACATCTGTTCGGACAATCGCTAACCAGCCTCCGACTCTTATTTGTGATGAGCGTCCACCAGAGACGGCAGCTGTGGAGAGGAGGCGAATAAAGGTCAATACAAACCACAAGAACAGAGAACTTTGTTCTTCATCCAGGTTCTGCAAGAACAAACGCTGTCATTCCGTTCTTGCAGCCCTGGTTCTGGAGTTCTTCTTGCAGCTTCTTCATCATCTGGGCAGAACCTTGTTCTTGTGTCCGACAGCTGCCGTGTGATTGGTCAGAAATGTGTTCTTGTTCTTGTGAAGTATGTTCTGTCCTGACCAGAAAGAACTTTGTTCTTGTTCTCGCTGCCCAGAGAGCAAGAACAAAGTGTTCTGTTCTTGCGGAATATGTATTGAGCTTAAGACGTTTTAAAGGGGCATTCCACTCATTTGACGCTTCAAGCTTAGTTTATTCTTCAGGAGGAGAACGACAGTACAGTGTTCTCCTTTTGGCAGGAGGAAGCACTTGTTTCACTGCACTCTTCTCCTAAATGTTACACATTTTCTGACTTAAAGGTACAGTGTGCAGGATGAAGTGACATTTAGTTGTGAAGTTGCATGTTGCAGCTGAATGTCTCTCACTTTACCTCCCCCTTCTAAGCATGTCGTGGAACCTTGGAAGCCTCATGTCATAATAAAAATTGATTCCAGTCTGAACTGCTGTAGCAACATGGAGGCCTCCACTGAATAGACTTGCTCCAAATGTTAATATAAAGAGCTCAACTAAGACTAATGAAAACAACAATTTGTATATTCAGACAATTAATCACACAATTCTTCTCTATTACTTTTTTTCCAATAGAAATTGAAATAATTTCACCCTAAATCATAAACACTGCACCTTTAAACTTATTCAGAAACTGTGTCTGTTCCAAAGGCTCAACTGCTGATGTGTTATATCTGGTTTTCACTTCTCAGAACTCGCAGGGTTACTTCCCTCCGTCTCTACCTCCTCCTCGTCTTCCCTCTTTCCTCCTCCTCCTCTTCCCTGTATATTCCTTTCAGACCGGCCCCATATTTTCCTCTGGTATGTGCATCTGTGTTTGATGGGCCCTGACTAACTCAGTCAAAGGCAGTCATTGATTAACTAGAGGGCCTGACTCTGGCCTTTGCTGAAGCTGTAAACCATCAGCTTTCCATAGCAACTGTAGGCCATAGTTGTGGGCATCCCTTTGTCTGCTCGTCTTCCAACACTAGTGCCTTTGTCACGCAGGACAACAACAACAACAACAAGAAACAGTTTCACTGAATGAATGTGCAGTGAAGTTTCATATAGCCTCAGGCTTTTATTGTCATTTACATCTATTTGAATTACAGTCGGTGTTTCTATGGAAGGGAGAACTTTCTCTGCTGCTGATAATGTGTAGTTATCTCATCATGGCGGAAAATATTTCAACCAGGCAATTGCACCTTTATTCTCTAAGCTGTTATACATGATGTGCACTAAGAATTTTGGACTTGTTGTCTTAGCTTGCGGATTCCTCTGCCATTTGTGCCGCTGCAGATGAACGTCTCAAGTACAACGAGAATGTACACAACCTCATCGAGACAGTAGAATTAGCTTAAGTTTCACTGCTGTGATAGATTTGACCCTGCAGTATCTTACTAAAGCCATTTTCTCTCATAAACGTATAAAAATGATTTCTGCAGGATTGGACCAGACTTTCCAGAGGTGTTTTCTCTCACATATGAACAACACAGAAGGAAATCCCTCGCTCAGATTTGTTCTCCACAACACTGAATTTACTTTTGACAGCTCTATCAACCCTCATCCCTAAAGGTTCCCGCATTGCTGCCATTCTAAGACGACGTCGTCTACATCTGGTCAGCGTTAACACGTCCCGTTGTTCATGGTAAATATTTTCAATCGCCTGTCTCTCACTTAGACATTGTCTTCTCACGTCACATCCCCTCCTCGAAACGAGCGCTTCGGTCGACTTACACGTCTACCTAGTTATCTAAATACAACATGCCTCTGTAGCACGTCAGCATCTGTGTCCAACTGGACTTAAAGCAGTTTGGATCACTTGTCATGCTCCTCCGGTCGAGACCTTTGCTTGTGTTGTTCGTGGCTTTGGATTAAAGTGTCTAAGTGAAGTGTGGAACTGTACTGCTCTACAGAGCAGAGCGAGTCTTACTTACATGCATATGATGTGTAAGTTGTGTTTTACTCAAACTCTTCTGACTACATGAACTCATCCTGGTACAATGTGAAGCTTTCCTGCTCTGACCACCTCTAGTTCCGCTGATCTAATCTTCTGGAAAATGTACTTGAGGCCAGGCCGACGTTCTGGAACGATTAAATGAGGCTGCACCACAAACTGTGGAATATTCTTTCCACAGACACTTTCAAATCAGATTTGGGGCTGCCAACCATTTCTCTCTTGAATACCACAGTCCCCATGAGGCACGATGTGGTAGGAAAGCTGACTGGCCCGAAGGCCCCCGAAGAAAACTCAGTTTTTAATACAGTTCATCCTGACGGCTCAATAGTCAAGTCAATGGTTTTAATAGATGTTCCTTTTCTTAGGTTTTTTGAATATAGACAATTTTGGATGTTTCAATGTTTTTCATGTATGATGGTTAAGTATTTTCTCCAACGTCATGTGACTGAACCTTGGTTGGTTGAAATCCTTGAATGATGGATTCATTGAATTGGTAGAGGTTTGTGCTGAGAGAGTTGTCCTCTGCCGGGGGTCTTTTCCTCTATTCTGTTTTACCATGTCATTTTCCCTTTTTAAAATTATTTGCTCCCTTCACAGAGACATGGAACGGCCTTAAAATCTTACTTCTGGCAGTTTACAATATTCGAATTAGCTCGTTATTATTATCATTAGCTTGCTACATGGACGGTTCCATGTTCACCTCTACTTGTGCTGCATTTTGTGCTAAAACCCTTCGTAAGTTTACCGATTAGTCAGATGATGAATCGTAAAACTCAACTGACCAATAAGCATTTCAGTGATTGTAGTTCATCAAGTGAAGGAAACAAACATTTATTGGTTTGAACTCATTCCATAGAAGAACTTGTTTTCTCTTTTCTTACCAAACCAATGAATAACATCAACCATTTATTCCCTGTGATTATGCGTTCATCCTGTTAGAAAAGCGCTGTAGATCTTCATTCTGTCTAAGAAATTATATCAATCATTAAATGAAAAATAATCTCCAAATGATTTCAACGTGAAATTAATCTCTGTAGTTTTTAAATTGTAGTTCAAACATGAAAAGAAATGTGTCAGCTTGAGCTGTGACAGGAGTTTGTATAATGTTTTGAAACCACCATGGACGGATGAAACAGGGCTGACAGATGCTGCTCTTGCAGTAATGTTGGTATCATGGTGAAGTGGAGCCATGCTGGACAGCGAGGTGACAGTGGAGGTGGAGGTGCACTCTGTGCGATGAAGGCAGTGATTAGAGGAATAGTTGCTGGAGTGAGAGAGAAGAACTTGTCCTCTCACACACTGATGGGGGGGATCAATCTAACTGATTAACAGAAGAGGGGGCTTTGTTATTTATACTCAGACATACACACACCCCCAGGTCTCCTTCCCCTGACTCCAGTCCATTTTGCCCCCGTTACCTGTCCTGTCCTCCGTGACTTTGAGCTTTGTAATGTTGAAAAAAGCAACATGTCGTACTTTCCTGCCGGAGCGAGTCTGAAAAGCAGCCGTTGATCAGACTGATCTGCGTCTGCCGCGGCTCATTTAGCTCATGGCAGCTTCTCCGTTAACTCATCCTGAGATGTCTGAACCACTGGTTCTTGGAAGAATCCTGACCTGCTCATCCTGGGTCAGCGAGTTCTGGTGAAGGAAGGGGAAAAGAAAAGATACTGGTGTGTTTTAAATCACAAGATAATGCAATCATGCCAGATGTGGGGCTGATAGTTTACGGCTGCACAGAAGGAATCCACATCACTGCTAATGGGCTGTTGGTGACTGGTACATAGTGGTGAAAAATGTCTGTTATTTCAACCAGGAATTCCGAGGTTTAGTGCTGTAGTGTTATTTATAGCACTGGGGATAAGCAGCTTCATTCATTATTCTAAAATATCTATTACTCTAAATATCAGTCTCTTAATTTGAGGTGGAATGTGTTTGGATTTCTGATCAACTAAAAGTAAATAAGTTATATCAACTGCAGTGAAAATAGTGAAACCCAGAATGCAACAGAAATGTCTTAAATGTAATTTCTGTGCAGGAAGATTGAAACACAAAAAACGCGTTGTGTCAACGTGGCTCCACTTGGTCTGGAATTGCCTGAACAAATAAAAATTGGGATTGTGGTGCGGTTGTCTTTGGGAAAAAAATGCCACACACAGTTTTCTATACGCGCAACCACGGGCTGAAAAACAGGCGGGAAAGAACAGATCATTGGAAAGTGATGACAAGGAGCCTCAGACAAGGTGCAGGGAATTGAAGTCAGTAGGTTTTAAAGTGGTTGGCTTTGTTCAACTTTGCAAAAGGACAAGAGACCTCATAACTTTGATGGTGCATAGTTTGGTCTGAGTGTTAAAGTACCAATACAAGTTAGTATTGATGAGTGCGTTTCTGCATGTGGATCAGAGCAGGTCTGGCACCATCACCGCACCGTGTTCGAACAAACAGATGCTGTCCAGTAAAGTTACTGTTGAGAGAACCTACTGACATGTTTGTCTTTTCAGGTCTTCTACCTTCTTCTTTCCTTCAGGCATGTTCACGTTCTTCAGACTCCTACACATGTAGTGGTCATGTCCAGTAGATTGACTTGAAACAAGTACTTCCATTAAATGATCTTTTCTGTCTACTCTTGCATGGGTGTGCAGTAATAGATAACTGTGTGATTTATGATATGACCACCCCTGCCCCCCCCCCCTGAGTATGATACATGGCCTGTTCAGAGCATCCTCATATTCCTGAACCATTCCAGGAACCCAGATACTGTAAGTCCTCCATGTCTCACTGGATCATATACTACTCATCTACTGCTACTTTGTGGAGTTATACTGTCTGATGCTCCCTGCGGTGAGACTCGTCGCTACTGGAGGTTCAATCATGACAAGTGGGCGTGCTGTGTTCTAATAGCTGACTAGATCAACGCTAATTAGTTTCAAGAGACTGCCTGTAATGGTCTTCACAGACAGCGTTTCACTGTATGTGAGGAAGGATTCCTCCTGAAGTGGATGGTTTGAGTCTCCAGCAATGAAGCACAGCTCCAGTCAGAGAGTTGATTCCAGGAAGGGTTTATTTAGGGACAGAGACGTGAGGTAGAGGTGATGGATACGGTTCTAGTTGTGTGTGTGAGGTGTTTCTTCAGGGTTTCTTCAGGCAGAGAATTCCTATAGAACCATTATTATGTGTAGTTGATTGTAAACCTTAACCTCTCCGCCTTGACAGAACGCAGACTGCTACGATTGTGCGACAGATTTTGTTATCGACATCAAGTTTTGACAATATTCCCGATGCTTCCATCTCTGTCAGGATCAGGACAGATAATGCTGCTTCAAGCTACGTTCTTTTTTACCCAGCATCCTCTCTGACGTGGCTGAATGGATCTTCTCCCGGTAGATCATGTTGGAGCGTCAGAGTTCGGAGTGTGAGGACGAGGGGACAGGAGCGCTGCCGTTAGTAATCAGCTGAGCATGAAGACTGAGCGGTCGAGCTGCAAACCACAGTATCGACATCCCGTCGGCTGCTTTCAAACGCACTTTTCTCCATCTTTTTCCCCCTTTACAAACATGACGCGCTCATTTTCCAGCTGATGAAACTTCCAACTATTGACAGAAACACTTTGAACTGTGGAAAATACAAACCAAAATTATGTTGATAGTTTTGTTAACCACCGAGGAACCGCTGATGGAAACTTTAAAGACAGGCCTCTGCGTTTCTGGTGCTGAATTAGGAACAAATGCAAATAAGCACTGTTTAGAAAGCTCACAAAACTTTATTACACCAATATCAACTAAGGATTGAAATGGTATTTAGCATCATCACTGTGACTCTCCCTCAGGTTTCTACCTTTTCTTTTTTCCCCTGATAAAAGGTTTTTTCCCCCGGTAGTTTTTCCTGACTTGCTGAGGGTCTCAGGACACAGGATGTTCCCACCCTGTGAAGCCCTGAGACAAACTGTGATTTGTAAATACGGGCTATATAAATAAACTTTGATGGATTGACTGATTGATTATTTTACAAGCTGCCATGAATGTTCAAATGAATGGAGAGAACAAGAAGATTTTCGTTAGTCTCTTTTTGAGAGTCCAAAGATTCAGGATCGTTACACTAAAGACATCTGCAAAGCTAAAACTAAGCAAACATATTAAACAACATCAAAACAGTAAGGTAAAATATAAAGTATAGAATATTTGCAAAATATTGTGTCCATATAAAAACTCTCAGTCCATGACATAATGCCAGGGTGTGTCAGCATTATATTTTCTGAATATGCACCTTTATATATGGCTTTATATCTTTATACCTTTATATCCGCTTGGTTCAAAGTCCCACTGTGCTATGACTTGTTAGCCTGAGCTAGCCACGAGGCTAACGGATGCTTTAGGAACAGTGTTTCCTGAACATGGGAAACTGGTTATTGGATCAAAACTACGGTTGGAGTTTGTCCGCTACGTCACAGGAAGTCTAACGAGCCGTCAGCTGAACTTACAACCTTCTGTTGTGGAGGGATTGAACCGAGAAGTCCGAATCTGTGATTCTGGTTCTGTCGCGCACTTCAGACTCATTAGCATAGCGAACGTGTTTCTCCACCCGGTTGGAGAGTTGTTCTCAGAGCGGATTCCATTCAAATATAGTTTGAACTCATGTGTCCATCAGACACCAACACATGTTGGTCAGAAGCAAAAAGCAGCAGCAGTGAGGGAAAGTGAGTTGTTTACCTCGGAAATGACGCTGGTCTTCTTTAACACGGAACATCCCGAGGTCTTTATATGTTTCTTTATGCTATTACTATTTTGGGCAATAATATGTGACATATTTAATACAACATATTATATAACATGTTCTTTTGTGAATCTTGTAATAGCCCCAATGATTGGTGCCCAAAATACAGCAGGTGTCTTGTACCAGCACTCGATGTATTTTCATTTTAACTTTACATTTTGAACCATTCCAAGTTATAAAGCATCACAGATTACTGCAATCTCTGACATTTAAAAAAAAAAAGTACGATGTTATATTTTTCCAACTGAAGATTCGGTCTCTCATCACTTTTGTTTCATGTGGGATCAAACATCTTTCAGATCAGCATTTTTGAGCATCTTATCTTAATAATTGCATGAATTTCCTGTTGAAACAGGATGTTGGGGCAAGGCCCATCAGACAGTTTGACTGTCTACCCCAGTGGTGCCCACATGTTTTCACAATGCAAGCTGCTTTTTAATTGACCGAGTCAAAATGATCTCCCAGGGGCTGGCATATATATATATATATGTGTTTCCCTCAGATTTTCAGCCTTGGGGGGTGGAGGTGGGGGGGGGGGGGGGC
>JAFBJT010000907.1:155970-225658 GCA_016785325.1 Chascanopsetta lugubris
CGTGTGTGTGTGTGTGTGTGTGTGTGTGTGTGTGTGTGTGTGTGTGTGTGAACGTGCTCAGACCTTAGTGTTTGTTATGATCACAGAGCTGCAGGCAGAGCTGATGTATGATTGGTAAAGCTTCAGCAGTTTGCCGTGGGACCTCCCCCTCTGACGTCATCGCCACTTACAGACAGAATTGACTTCTGTTTCTATTCTGGTCTGTTTTTCTTCACATGATGCTCTGCTGGAGTGCGCTCTCCTCTCGGTTTGTTTCCCGGGTAGTTTTTCCTTCTTCTAAGGACGGAGGATGATTCCCACCCTGTGAAGCCCAGTGAGACAAAGTCCGATGTGTAAATACGGGCTATATAAATAAAATGAGATTTGATTACAGCGCGACTGAACATGACGGCTCTCTTCTCCTCTTGTTTCGTTTACCTTTGTGTTGGCGCGACTGACGGCATGCTGCAATTATACTCAAGTTTCCACTGAAACAGACAACGAATCAATTTACGCATTTTTTATTTAGCGGTAACACAACCTGATCTGTGCTCTGATCCTCGCCTCAAGGCCAAGCCAACAGTCTAAAGCTCCTGAATGAATCACTGCAGTGCTGGTTGTCAGGCAGATTATCCATGTAAAACTGGTGAGAAGTTTGTGTCGACCACCTGCAGGTGGACTCCACTCAACATGTGTGTGCTGCACCTCTGGTGAAACCCTGACTTCTGACTTTCCGGCAGCTGTCCTCGCTGTCCTGTGCTTGTGTTGAACAGCTCTGTGGTTCCGCACTGTGCCTTTGTGTTGTTGGTCCAGTTCACCTGTCTGCTGTTTGGTTGGCCGTGTGTTTCTGTTGTAATAATCTGCTATGCTGACATTAAAGAGAGACAGTAGAGATTAGATTACGCAGCCCGTGTCCTACGTTGCTTTTGGGCCTGACAGTAATTGGGTTATGGAGGCATATTTTCTCACCGATCCCTATCCATTGCGTGGGTTTGTCTCTGTCTCCTCGCCTGTGTCCTTCCCTCCTTCCTCACTGTCCTGCTCTGACTTCATGCCTATTTGGCCTTTCCACAGTCAGAAAGTCGTTGATTTCTATTTGTTCTTTAGCCTCCATTATGATGATAAATGGTATTTATAGTCTCAGAAACGCTTTGATTTTTTTTAAACGAGCCCTTTTAAAAATCACTAAACTATTTTTTCTTTCAAAATATCATGCATGAATGATCATGAATATATGCCGTTTCTCTTTACTCCCCAAATGCTACACTGAAGGTTCAAGATGGAGCATATTCAATGTAATGATGCTGTGAGACACAATTTTCTAACGCTACAAGTAACTTTTTTTGATAATATCTAGGTGGAGGATAGACTGATACTGTGAAGTACTGATACTATGCGACTCTACAAACAAATCTACTGAGACTGTGGGCTTAGAACCATTTCATTTACATATGCAGCACACTGCCATATGTTCTTTACTTTGAACTCCAAAGTTCAAAACACTTTTTGAGATGCTCGATGCTTGATTAAGAACCCTCAGGACCCCCACCGGAGGACTTAATTGTCAACGTTACTTTTCGATCTTTCTTTGTATTGAGTGTTGTTTTTGTTTGGAAAGCTAAAGCCTGACAGTTGTTTTCTGTTTTCTCCACTTTCAGAGTCAGAGAACTTTGTCAATGGGAATCATCAGGCCAAGTCCTCCCAAGCTCCTGGAGAGAGAGTCCAGTCTGAGCACAGTGCGATTGTCAGCTCCATTGAGAAGGATCTCCAGGACATCATGGACTCCCTAGTCATGGACGAACCCCAGCCTTCTTCTGCAGAGGCCAAAAAGCATCCCGGGGGCCAATCGATCGCACACTCGCCTCTGTCCCCCATGGTCAATGGAGGGGGCCGCTATCTGCTGTCCCCTCCTACCAGCCCAGGGGCCATGTCTGTGGGCTCCAGCTATGAGAATACGTCTCCTCCCTTTTCCCCCCTATCCTCACCCTCAGCGGCCAGCAGTGGGAGCTTTACCAGCCCATCTCCAACCGGAGGACCCCAGGACCAGAGTTCCTCTCTGCCGCCAGTGCCTGTACGCTCCTCTAGCTACAACTTCACCTCTCAGCCGCCGCCTGTGCCCCGGACAATTTTGCTGAACATGAGCTGTGGGGGGGCTGCTCAGAATGTCCAAGAAAGCCCCAGACTGCAGAGGAAGATGTTGGCTGAAGCTCCCCCCAGTCCCAAACCTAGCTGCAGAGGACTAGGCCAAGACGGGTCAGAGAGCACTCGACTAACACCTCACCTGTCCTCCAGTGAATCTCTCAGTGCTAGAAACATTGTGCCAAGTAGCCCCAGACTCAAATTCCCCACTTGTTCGTCCCCATCTCCTTCGAGTCACAGGACCAAGACAACCACAGTGCTCCAGGAAAGACCTGCCAGCCCCTTTAGAGAGCAGGCCACATCCGCTGATCACTCCCTAACCTCGAGCCCTTCCAGGCAGCTTTCCCAACCCACCAGAGCCTTCCAGCCTCCGTTGGACCCCATTGTCCATGTCATTCAGGGATCGCCACTTCAGCAGCATCCACGCTCGCTGCAGCCTCCCGATAGTCCTCGCATGGCCAGGAGGAACCTGGAACTGAACAGTTGTGGGGGAGCAAGCAGCACTATGAGAGAACTGCCACCCCTTAGCCCCTCAATGGCCCGAAGAGTGGTCCCCGTACTCCCAGGAGCACTACCGGGTACACTTCCTTCCTTGAGAACTCCCGACAGTCCTTCAAGTCTGGGGAGGCTCGTTCCAGAGAGTCCTAGGCTCAGACGAAAGACTGGATCCACATCTGAGGAGCAAATGTGTAACAGGGGGATCAGAACCCGCAGTCCGTCCCCCACCACCATGATGATGGAGGGTGGTGGAAGTGGTGCAGGTGTCCGGAAGGCCAGCGTTGGGAATACCCTGTGTCCAGCGTACAGTTTGGGCTCACTGCCTGGATCGTCCCCTGCTGCCAGTCCCAGGACCCACAGGAAGATGTCTGCAGGGAGACCCCATCCCGCTATGAGGGAGCGGAAGAACAGCATCACCGAAATCAGCGACAACGAGGATGAGCTGCTGGAGTACCACCGACGACAGAGGGAGGAGAGGCTTCGAGAGCAGGAAATGGAGAAACTGGTGAGTCGGAATCACATTATGAAACTGTCATTTATTCAGCCTGTTTGGTAAAACCTTCAATAAGCTTTTATTGGGTGCAATTTAGCGATCATACATTATCATATACAAGATTTCTAGTATTTTCTTAAAATAGTTTTTAGTCATGATCATGGATGAGTTTAAATGTTCTTCTTTATCACGCAGCATCTTGTCCTGGCTTTCGCATGCGAAACGAAACAGTAGGGAAACGTTTTCAGTGCTAGATAATTGAGATAATGCACAAACAACATTTGTATTTTTTCTAAAGATCAGTGACTATTATTTCTGAGTAACTTAGTTGGTCAAATGACTGAAGTATTGATTCAAAAACTATGAATTTTGAAATAGCCAGACATCAACTACAATAAAACCTGGTCAACTAGTTGTGTGCTGGCAAATCAAGGGTTGTAGTATTTTCATTACAGTGCTGACTCTCTGTAACGATCCTTTGAGTAAGGCATTGAACCCTCAATATGTCCTGCGGCTGATTATTTGAAAAATAATTGGACCATGCTTTCTGACAGGATTATGCAAATGAACTATTTTCATTTTGTCTTTGATGATGAACAAAGCCTCTATAAGTGGTAGGCATTTGTTTTGCTTTTCGGTTCTGATTCAACTTCATCCTTAACACACACACACACATATATACATATATATATATATATATATATATATATATGAAATGATAACATTTCGGCATTGTATTGTGTCTTGAATGAGCACAAAGTAGCACTGATCAAGGGTATTATTTGGTCCAAGGTTCTTGCAGACTTGCAGTTCATAGTGTAAGTGCTGGGGTCCGACTCCAAAAGGGAGCAAATCCCCATAGACTCCCATGTGAAAATGGCCGACTTTAGAGGTGAAGTAAACATGTTCAAAGCCTGGAACGAACTTTTTGGTTTCAATCGGTCACATGTTACAGTGACAACTGTGCGGGTGCATTGTTTTCTAACTGGCTTATTTTTATTTGATCTACGTTTGAAATTGCACATATTTGGGGGCACGGTGTCTTGACTGACACCCGAGCCCACCTGTTTCCGACAGCGCATGATTGACTGCACCACGAGCCCACCCACAGCTCTGTGTGTCTTCCGCCTCTTTGCCCGTTTTTGAATGAACCGGGAACCAGGAGGAGTTAGGATTCGGCAGGATGATGAAAAGGGACTCGCCCACAAGTTGACACAAAACCACTCCTCTGAAACCAATGGGTGATGTCCATCTTTATATACAGTCTATGCTCTTAACAAGACAGACCGTGTCCTTTGATGATTCCATATTGAAGTGCAGCACTTTATCTGATTCCAGTCAGTGACGTGTATGATTTGCTTTAAACCAGGTAAATAAACCCCTTAAACCCAGTTTAAAATCAAACGGATCCATTTCTTCTACAGTATTATATGCCTTGCTCTGTTGCCCTGTGATGGACTCACCGTGTGGATCTTCATCCTAAATCTTACACACTCAATTACATGGTATTAGATGCACTCTGTCAGTTAGTATTTAAATATGATTCATATCTAATGCATAGATTGTTGAGTAAGTAATTTTACAGCACATTTGAGCTAGAGATGAACCCTACTTAATCAAACTTCATACCCTTTGTTCTCCAAGACAGCGCAACCTTTGGACCAGTTCAACGGCCACACAATATTTGCTTTAGATTGGTGTAAACAGCCCACGAGACACGAGACATGGTCAGGAATCCATCTGCTTCAAGTCAATATGGCTGACAGGGACAAGCAGCCTGAGCCTCAGAGGCAGGATTCTTCACAAGTGTGTGGTGTTATTGTGTTTGTCAGCAGCTGGTTGAGGAGTCCAGCCGTGGAGCTGCAGCGCCTGGAATGAGTCACAGTTGACTCACAGTGTTGGAGAGGATATGGGAAAGACGGCACGAGGGGACTGGGTGGTTATGGATATGCTCCGTTCGCCCCGGGGGGTGGGTCAGGACTCACTGACAGGAGGGGGAATCAGTGGATGGCAGCTTTATTGCGCTGGTAGGCAGAGACAGGGTACGCGACATGCAGGGCTTTTCACATGCTAGAATGGCAGGATGGTACGAGCAGCGAGTGCGAATCACTGTGTGTGGGTGAGTGTGTGCGTGTGTGTGTGTGTGTGCGTGTGTTCTGCAATAAACAGATACGTAAAAACAAGTAATAAGTATGTATATAATAAGTACAAATACTATACTTCAGCATCAAACAAATACTGCAACAACAGAAAGCAGTATTCAGGAGGCATAAATACACATGGTTTCACTGTTTACTGATCAGACAGGAGTATCACTGATCGACAGTATCATTAACGTAACAATACACATGATTAGCAATACACTCCCATCCAAGCTAAAGGTAACCACAAAAACCAATAACCCGAGTGATCGTCTGCGCAGCGTGAATCTGCGCTAAGTGTCTTAATGATCTCTATGCTGCAGGATCTTGTTGCTCATCAGGAGACACCACTGAATTACTGTTGCAGCAAACTAACTAAACAAGTTAAATGACATCTGAGTGTGTAAAAAAAAAAGCTATAAAGTGACATTATCTCCTGAGACCCACCTACACATGAATGTTTGCAGTGTGGTCATATTGTAGTTTCCCCACCAGCCCATGTTTAACCTGCCTCTCCTTGGTTCCCTGCTTTTTCTGAGGCAGTGTCAAAAATGCATCTGACTTTGTCACTGAATTTCACACATGGAAAGACAGTGTAGTATTAACCCGACTGTCTCCTTCAATTTGTCATGGTTTTTCTCCGGAGACGTTTCCTCTGCTAAGCGATCGTTAGCCAACACTTATGTCCTGACAGAGGAAGTTGTTGGCTCCGCAATAATATCTGAGCTGGTGTCTAATGACAGTTTAAAGTCCCTCAACAACTTTTAGTTCAGGTAACTCATGATTTCCTTTTCAGCATTGGGGCTAAGTCCTCTCTAAGGACCCATGTGCAGGCAAGATCGTCTTCTTGATTCCAACTAATCCAAGCTGTTTTGCCGGGCTCACCTCTCTCCTCTTGGCAACTGGACTGACAGACTGTCTTGCCAAACACACTTGGCATGTGAAGCCAGTAGCAGCATGCCTCACACACACACACACACACACACACACACACACACACACACACACACGGTGGTCTGACCTCATGTCTCCTGAGACGTTATTTCAGGGGGTATCATTGTTTTTGATGAGGAAGGGAGCACAATATACAGGAAGTGTTTCCGTCACTTCCGCCTGAATAGACAGTTTGACCTGTCGGTGTTTGGGCCGAGAGGAAACCCTCCGAGTCCCAGGCTGAAGGAAATCTGCTGCTGCAGAGGCAAACTGCTTTTGGTAAAAGGAAGTTTGCCTTCAGTGTCACAGTTTCTCTGCTCTGTCATTTATTAGCTCACCAGGACATGAATGTTGTGTGTGATGTGCAGAAGTCCTTCCTGCATAGTTGGCATCTTTGCTGCCTTACAGTAGGATGAGTGGAGCAAATATACCCCATGCACACATCAAACAAGGCCCACCCATGTTAACCAGAATCACCAAACCTGCCCACCTTCACAGCCAGATCTTTCCTGCACTGCTGCACGAAACCTCTGACCACAGGCGGACTCACTATTCAGGTTGAAGTGATTTGAACAGTGAGTAGAAGGAAGATGCAAATTGATGTTTAAACTTCTGGATCAACCTCTTAATGTTTGTTTTTAAATGAAGTCACACCTGATTTGGAATTTCTTTGATTGAGAACAGAAGAGGGAAAGAGAGAGATGGACCTTTCACAGTTGTTTGATTCTGTGACTCTTAATCTGAGACAGTGGCCCTAAATATTTCTCCGCCCATCCAAAGGGAAGTTGCACTAATCCAGTCTTTAGACAGTGTCAACAAATATGGGGCAAATCTGTGGCTTTTCTTCGCTGTGGACAAGCGACACATCAGGACACTTAACATGACTTGATTCAGTGTACGTCCTTTCTATGTGTTGATGATTGAAGGTATTTTTCTGAGCCTCGAACATCCAGTCCAAACGGCAGGATTTTCTCTCTGCTTTGCATGCTGTTACCACTAGAGGGGGTCGTTTAACTGTTCAGTGCTTTGGGACAATTCACTCCGATATGCAAACATGGCACTCCTCACAGATCAGCTCATCATTAAATATGAAAAAGATTCAGTACCGACCGAACAAACAGCTAAATGTTCTAGAATCAGTGATGAATGCAGACAAAAAAGATAAAACATACTTCAACAACAACAAATGTAAATATATGGTCTATTTACTTGGCATGAAAACAACAGAATAATTGATCCGATTATAAATTCAATATTTGTGATCAAAATGAAAAATAATAGTTTGAACCGAATTTCCCAATGGCTTCAAGACAACTCTGGTGTTATGAAAGGAAGTGGAATTAAATTATTATTATTCAAATCCTGTCTTGTTCATATTCTTCACTTTGTTTAAGCAAAAATGCCTGAGATACTTATACAGGCCTGTGCTCTAATTGTTCACAGTGTTTTCTGTAATATTTCATATAGAAAAAACACATGATTAACAGAGACTGTTAAACTCTTATAGGGAATGCGGCCAATCAACTCGATGATTTCAAATAGGTTTGTCACTGAACAGTTTTTATAAGATAAATCTTGTGCCCAAAATAATTGATCTACCGACCATCTTCCAGCTTTACCTCCAGAAATGGATTAAACCACTCATCTTACTGACTCATTTGTTTAGTAAAATGTGTTTTGTTAATGGCCTGAGGACGTGCACTTTTGAATCTGGTGTGATTTTAACAGTGTTAATGCCTCTAGTTCATTTTTGACAATCTATTTTGTCGCTAACTACTACTGATAAGTTTGCTTTGCAGTTGCGCCTGATTCAAAATGATTCTACATTGAATTCATCAACCTGTTTCCAGCAGAGCAGACATGCTGAGTGCTGAGTGCTGGATAACAGTTTGTAACGTTAGGTGCTTTTTCTTAGAAGCAGTGAGTCTGACCTGAGGAAGTCACTCCACATGTTGATCTGTAGCTCCGCCCCCTGCTCACACAGACTCCTCACCATCTCTCACAAGACTTGTGAGGGTTGGGCTGAAGCTGGTTGGGGCCCAGGCTGCTCACGGTCCATCCCAAAGGAGCAGCCAGTGGTCCTGAAATCACTCTGAGGACTGAGCCATCTTCCAGTCCCGCTGTGGAGTGTGGACCCTGTGTGTGTGTGTGTGTGTGCGATGGAGCGCTACCGTGTATATGGGAGCAGGACCATACCGGCGAGACGAGGTCAGAGAGGACAAGCGGTGCTGTGCATGTTGGCTGTGGGTAAAGAGAAGGCCGTCCTCCTCAGCAGCACGGCCGAGCTGGTGAAGGTAACGATGCCGCTGCCCAAATGAAGCCAGCTTTTCAGTCGCGGGTCGACTGCAGCTGTTTGTTTGCAGCCTTCAGGGCCGGACGGCTGCATGTGACCATGTGTGGTTCCGAGCTTTCCATCGCTACAATGAGTGCGTTCAGCGCAAAGGGAGCTCTCGGGCCCCGGGTTAGAATGAGTCGAGTTGTTTCATCTTATGACATTACTTTGCATGTTGTCTGTAGAAATCTGCTTTACAGAAATTCCCAAACTTTTCAACCATAGGATCCGTATTAATCTTAGACGTGGAAAAATCTGTTGTAATTTCCAGCCATTGGCTTGTCCGTCTCAAGTTTTTAAAATCGGTAAGAATAGAAAAGTATAGAATAGAATGAACCCTTATCCATGCCCATGGGGGCAATTGTGGTATTCTAGCAGAAAGCTCAACTTGATCTTTTGTATGCGCTCTTGACCAATCAGTAAATGTAAAAGTTACGTTGGTAAAATGGAGGCCACCAGCAAGCAAAGCCTCGCTGAACAGACAGTCTCGACACCGGCTCATCTGTGACGGGTTGAAAGCTTTCGACCGTGGATGAAACCTGAGGCTGTTTGTCGTCTTTGTGCCATTCAGCGAACTCGTTCCGTGTTCGGACTGGGCTGAGAGCAGCAGCTGAGGAATATCAAGTGTAAAACCTTATTGTCTAATGAACGGCAGGGGTCCTGTGCATAAATATTAATGGCTGCTGTGTCATAACTACACATCATGTTTAACTTATTGTTCACGGCACACTCACTGAGTAGAGAAGTTCAGACTGTCAAACACTTCTGCTCTGTCCAAAAGGAAGCCGACCCCTGTAATAGTTTGCTTGGCCCTGTTTACGTTGACATTTGCTGGTCTGCTCCCAATAAATCTCTTCAGGCAAAACAGTCTCACATGGATTTTCAACGGTTCACAACTGTAGCGAGCACATGCTTCGAACTCGGACCTTTCAGCAGATATTGGCATTTAATCACCCAATTGCTGATTCTTTATGAAAGTAAAGTTGATTTGGCAGACTGCACCTCTCAAAGACATGAGCTTTCCTCTTCCTGGTGAAATAAACCTGACCAGATGAACCATTCGCCGTTTTATTAAAGACTGCTGTCCTCTCTCTCATCACAGAATCTTAGTCTTGAAGTTTTTGACAAGATGACTGGAAAGAGTTGCCTTCAGGCCTCTGCTTCCCTGGGAGCAACAACTCCACACGTTGATGTGCTGGAGCACTCGCATGTTCTTGTCAGAGGTTTACAACTACAGTCAACTGAGTCTCCCTGCCTGACCTTCATGTTTCCAGCTCCTCGAGGGAGCGAGAGACGACTGTGTCTGGAGATAAAACAGAAATAATCGACCCTCTTTGATCAGCAGGAATCCTCGGGGAATCGGTCTGATTTCGATTCAGATTTGTTTTGCAGACTGGAGTGTGAGTCTGGCTCTTTGCAGATTGAGGCTTTGTTCATACTGAGCTGGTCACTGTGGAAGTTCCGCTCTCAGGAGATTTACACCTGAACAACAGGTGAGTGGCGAGAGGAAAAACTCACAGCTGTACAAGCAGATAACTGCTTTGAACAAAGGTGCCCGGATGGAGTGGCCCCAGGGTGTTCGACAGAGAGGCGGGAGAAAGAACCGAAGGCTCCCAGGGCAGAGATGGTGACAGGGGTGAGGTGCTCAGTGGAAGGATAGAAGGAAAGTGAGTCCAGTCAGGAATAAAAGGTGAAACTGATGGAGGCAGATGGAGGAGATCACATTAGCAAACGCTCTCCACTCAGCAGCAGAGCTAATGAACTGGATTTCATTGCATCACATCTAATGTGAGAACACTTTGTATCCAACAAGTTCATCCATGAGTTCAAATGAGGAGACATATCTTCTCAGAACCATCTGTAATGAGATGAAATAAGTTGGTTATGTGGGTGATGACAGCTCGACACGGTCAAATGACATGGACAAAGTGCTGAATGCAAGTATACAAAGATACACACATCCAAAGATTGTTGTGTTATTGACACAATAATCATTATGTTGATTCAATTAGGTTTTTTAAAACATCTCTTTCAGAAAATGAGGGCAAATCCTGAGTTAATTTATCTTTTGACAGTCGATGCCCCTAAATGAACTTAATCAGTCAATCAAATGTATTTGTGTTGCCCGCGTTCACAAATAGCCGTTTGTCTGTCAGGGCTTGGCAGGGTGAGTGGGTGGGTGACGTCCTCTGTCCTTAGACGACGGAGCAGGTTTAAACTTAGCCAAGCTTCAAAATGTTATTCTTCTTTGTTATTCTATCGCTTTCACATCTGTCACGTTTCTAAATGCTCTTATGTTCCTTTTAATGTTCCTTCTTTTATTGTAAAGCACTTTGAGCTGCAATGTTTGTATGAAATGTGCTATACAAATCAAGATTATTATTATTATTATTATTATTGGTATTATTTTTAGACCCTCAGCAAGAGGAGGGAAAAAATACCAGAAAAAAATCCCTTTTAACAGGGAGAAATAAATAAATGTGTAGAAAGCTCAGGGAGAGTGACAGATTGAGGGATCCTCTCCAGGACGGACTGTGGATGTCACATGGAACAAGGAACAAAGATATGAACAATCATGAATGTTGATCTATAAGTCACTTTAAGGTCGGCATGAATCTGTACGTCCATTTAAGATCTATAAGTACAGCAGCTGCAACTGTAATGCATCAGCTCTGTCTGGTCTTTAATGTACTCTGTGTGTGTGTGTGTGTGTGTGTGTGTGTGTGTATGTGCGTGACCAAGATCACAGCATTTATTATTTTAGAAATAATGACACAATCTGTCGGTACGTTAAAATGTTAAAGTAATGGATGATGAAGACTTTTATCCTAAAGTAGTTTGTTTGTAAGTCATTTAGCCTGTAAGTTGTGGTGTTTTTTGAAGGAAACTTCAGCAGCTTCATCCCAGAAACGTCTTCCTCAGTGATGATGGGATCCGCCCGCTGGCTGAGACATGGAAGTGTGGAATGTGTGAGCGCTTGGAAACGGGAATCACTGTTGGGTTCAGGAGAGGCGAGGTGTCAGGGATTCACCAGTGCACCTCCAACATGGCATCGCAACTGTTGTTTTGTTCAAATTAAGTCTGTCATCACGGGAACTTTGAGTGAATGTATTTAAGAATTATTATATTTATTTCATTGGATCCTTCTAAATAATTTTAGAGTGTGTTTGTGCTAGAGAGTATTCATTATTTTTCACTGAATCAGTGAAGGAAAGTTCAGGTCTTCATTCCTTCATCAGTGGATGTTAAACTGAAGGTTGTGTACAAACATGACCGGACCTCAGAGTGAGAATCACATTGTTACTTGTTTCTCACTCGTGACTTGTCTTTTTTCCACTTTGCCCCGACGACACAGCGCAAACACAAGCTGCACACACAGATGCGCTGTTCGAGATGAGGTGAATGTGCTGAGCTCGTTATGACTCCTGCAAGGAAGTCGTGTCTTTAACTGCAGTTAACTTACCGTTCAAAACATTTCAGCTGCTACTCATCCCGGGAAACCATGTACAAAAACTGTAAACAACCTTGATATAGTCATACTACAAATATAATTCAGTAGAAAAGCTGAAAGTATACCCAACCTGGAAACACGGCCGTGTCTCCCTCCCCTCCACATGTACAAATCCAGAGGAATAGAGTCAATGCAAAATGAAATATCCCTGCTGATCAATGCGTTGCCATGGAGACCCTTGGCATCAAGCAATCAGGGGGGAGGTGTGATTTTTATGACATTAAACATCAAGGCACCTGTGAGTGAGGTGCAATTTCATGTTATATAGTGGAACCTCATTGGCTGGTGATGAAGCAGTGTGTGTTTCAATCTTTGTGTATAATAGAATAGCATATCTTGCTGTGTTGTGTTGTTTGTGTGAATCTCACATGATGGAAGACAGCAGTTAGGGTTCGGGTTGAAGTTCTAATCATACTGGTGTTTCCTTACTTTTGCTGACAGATGCTGTGAAGCTCATGTTCGACAGTCCAGAAAATGGCTGACGTTCACGTTCCTGACGTAGAAGCTGTAAGGTTCCATCTGATTACTGCACTTTTATATCCAGCCCAGCCCAGAACTCTGGTCACTCTGTTCCTGTACAGTCAGAACTTCATTAGACCCGATGATGACCTGAGGCCTAATATTCCATGACAGCAACTGACATTTGTCAGTGCTGTCAAATCTTAAGAAGTCAGGTTGGAGTGTTTTAGACTGTATATATCTAAGTGCATACATCTAGTTGGCTTGTTAACCACATGTGTTCACCACAGACCATCTCCAGTCCTCCATGCTAACTTTCCTCAGTGTGCTCAGGACTCATTCCTGTGGCAGCGAATAACAACGAAATATCAAATGAAATATAATCATTCAAATATTCTGGTGTTTAAGATTGAACCACATGAGAAAACACTGGACAAATGCTATTCGTTCAAAGAGGAGCATCATTTGAGCCCAGCTTCCCTTTGCAAACTGTATTTCAGCATCAAGTTCATTTGGGCTGCGAGCGAAGGCTGAGAGGCGTCTGCAGCCGCTCAGCCAGCACTGGGTTGTTGCCCTGGAGGCTGTCTGGCAAACACAGCGCTGGCGCTGGCTGCCAGAGACGGGCATGGCGACACTAAATGGTCTAATCTATGTGTACATTTGAACAGATGTTGAGTAGGAGGGCTCGGGACCACTGGGTGACTTGCCAGGAAATGTTTGAAGTTGTTTCTTGAGAATTCTGCTCCGGAGGCCTCGAGGGCTCTTTTCCTCGCTCCCACCCTGTTGCCCGCCGACTGGTTCCAGATTACAGGTTAAAAAAGCTCCTCCTCGTGCAGATGCTCGCTGAGTGGGAAAGTTGTGCCTGTTGAAAGATGATGCGCCGCAGAGTTTGTTTGTTGGCGAGAACATTTTGCCAAGTGTTTGTACACAACCAGGAAGAGACTTGGCCTGAGCTTTAAGTGAAACCCAAAGAACATAAAGAAGCAGATGAAACAACGTGGTGTGTGTGGGGGGTATTTATGTAGATTGACTTGGCAGCAGAGTGTCGCTAAATTTGAATTTTGTACCCGACACATTACACACACACACACATACACACATACACACATAACAAATGTAGATGTGTCTCTACTTAGAGTGTAGTGTTTGGGGCAGCTGTGGATGAGGGGTCACAGGAGCCGTCCTCTGACCAGAAGGTCGGCTATTCGATTCCTGTCTCCCCCTCTTCGTGTGCTGAGGTGCCCTTGGGCAAGACACTGAACCCCACATTGTCCCACGTACTCATAGATACAAAGTGCTGCAGATAGAGGCACAGTACGAATGTTTGTGACTGGGTGAATGTAAAATCGACTGTAAAACACTTTGAGAGCTCTTCAAGACTTGAAAACTATATAAATACAGAGCATTTAATTATTCTGAAACTGAGTCAAAATCCAGGTTTGAAACTTCCATTGAACTTGACACCATAACACATGTTTGTCATGCAGTCATATGTCAGTAACACTCTTTCTGACCTCCTTTGAGTCGTGCCACAAAGGCAATGCTTTACCTACTTTGTCAGTGCAGCAGTCGAGCATTTTGATAAACTGAAAGGATTTTCAAAACGGTAGATTCACAATGACCTCGTGACCTTTAATGAGGTGTGTCCTCATTCCTCCTGATATTTAGGTTGTAATTCTAAATGGGTCAATCCAACAGGCACTTCAGCAATTCTCCCGTTGTTGTTGTTCCCCGGTCCCTCGGTACGTGGTTATTGACTTGTTACACCATCTTATATTTTCTCAGCTTCAGTTTATCTCTAACTGAGATGACGATCACAGCCTATTGAAAAGCACGTATTTACACATACAGAAACTCGTACCTTCCGTCATTTAACTGGTTTTTTGCCAATGCTCATAGAAAACAAGCATCGAACTGGTTCTGATGCCGAGTATAAAGCAAATCTGCCCACGTTCAGTCCGGGTTTCGTGTGTGAAAGTCTGACGCGGGTTCAGCTGCTGTGTTTCACAAACCTGAAGGACGAGTCTGTAGAAGGGATTTTGCCTCTTCCTTTGACTTTCCTTCTTCCAACTCCAAGCTGAAGCTCATCGTCTGCTTGTCTTTGTGTTTTGCCACAGGAGCGACAGAGACTCGAGACCATCCTGAACCTTTGCGCAGAGTACAACAAAGGAGACGCCACCGGTCTGGACCCTCCGGGATCAGGGAGAACAGGTTTCCCCGGGCTGGCGGACGGCTCGGGGCGCAGGGCGTCGGTGGAAAATGTCCTGGGAGGGGCGGCGTCCTCAGCCTCCTTCCGTCTGGCACAGAGACTGAGGGAGAGTGATGATGAGAATCTGAAGGAGGAGTGTAGTAGTACAGAGAGCACTCATCAGGAGGTGAGGGCATCTGCTGCTCCCCACTCAGCATCAGCTCTGCATAATGGAGAGCGGCAGGTCAGGGGAGACGCATGTTTTCATCACACCACTGCATGGCGCTGGGGAAACCAGCATGTGCACGTGATGAGCTTCACTCTTTCACTGAAGTTCAGAGGCTCGCGCATCTGATCCAATGACAACGTGTCTCATGTCACCACCTATATGATTAAATTCTCATGAAAACCAGCTCAACGTGTTTTGCCCTTTTCAAAGACGAGACGCTTGGTTTCATGCGGCTGTTTCATCAATACTAACACTTTGTTCACTGCTTGCTATTGTCCTTCTCCAAATTCATATCAAGGGCCTTTTCATTGCAGTATTCTGTCACATGAATGGATAATGATGTCATAGTCGTCCTTGCTGCGTTATAGCACAAACATTTCAGTACAATGATCTCAAACATACATATAAATATAATGAAAATTATAACATGAAATAGATATAAACATTTCCAACTATAATATAAACATTTCTGTATTTTTCGGAATTCTGCAAATGAAAACACATGCTCAGCTTCTTCCTGCCCCTCCCCTACTTTTCATTTCCATCATTGTTTGTAAGTAATCTATTTAAAACTGTTTTTTTACAGGAGCTCCTGCATGAACCTTATTCAAGTGTATAGTTTACTCTCCTCTGATCGTCACGGCACCTTTTATCATGCCCTTTTAAGGGGAATAGATCACGTGTCATACTACGATCATTTGAATTGATTGGAACAAACAGTGTTGGCGCTGCATTAACAGCATGCAAACTGCATTATTGAGTGGGATGGAAAAGAGGTGAAGGAGTTGCATTGACTAACTTATTTTCTCGCCCTGCAGCATGAGGATTCATCCTGCTCCAGCTGCACCGGCCCCCTGGAGCAGAGTTACCTGGTGGAGGAACGGGTTCGGGTTCTGGCCCGGATCGATGAGCTCAAAACCCGACTAACTGAGCTGGAGCAGCAACTCCAGGAGTCCAAACAAGAGGTAGCGCTGGACAGCATGTGGGCACCGTCGGTGTGGGCACAGTGGAGGAAGGGCAGGTGTAATGGCTCTCTGGGCTTGTCTTTCCCAGGCAGAGATGGAGTGTGCCTTGCTGCAGGGCGAGAGGCAGGCTGAGCTCGACCAGATCGAGACTGAAACGGACGTGATCACTCAGCTGCAGAGCAAACTGGAGGAGCTGGAGAGCGCCATCCAGAGGGAGAAAGACAAGGTGAAGAGAGCGCTGGAGGTTACACCTCATCCTTCTTTGAAGAATGCAGGATTCAAATGCTGCATTTTGCTGAGCTTTGCACTTTGTTTAGAACAGGCACATTTACTGCCTGCAACTTCCATAACTGACTGAGCGCACGTCAGCACGCTTTGATCCGTCAGATCAGCATTTAAAGACACGTAAGAAAGGAATAAGGGAGTTTTTTCCTCTTGCTTTTGTTCACTTCAGGAGTTTGTCAGTCCTCGTGTCTTTGCTCCTCGCTGGCCGAGATAAGAACTGACATGTATTTAGCGCTAATCTTTCCTCCCTCATCAGTTTAACTTATAGGCCTCACATCAACATGACTTGCCTTCCTTCCTACCTGTGTACAAACAGCCCACGTAGGTTAGAACACCTGCCCCCCAGAGAGCGTCTGGGGAGGTACTTCAGTTGTGTGGTGCATGATTGAGTTTTAGTTTCCCAGCTGCTGACATTACATGTGCGTCCTCTCGAGTGGTTAAAGGGGACCTCATCATTTCCTTTGATGTCCAGTCACTCAAGAATGGAAAGACGTGCAGAGGCATCACATTCATCAGCTGTAACTTTCAGACTTTCCAGATTCATTGATAAATCAATTCTCACAAAGTCTTTGATTAGATATATTGCGTCATGGATCCAGGAGTGACGGCTCAGGTCAGATTTCTCAGTGTTAGCTTGGAATTCTGTGTTTTGACCGAATTATGCGAATGTTTAAATACACAAATATCTGCATACGATCTTGCTGAATATAATTTTACAACGATTTAAAAGTAACTGAAGAATTGAGTTCAGGGTGTCATCATACAGATTGAGCTGTGGAATGATGTTATTTCTGGATGTTCTGTTTTGATTCGATGAAGATTGTGTCATGGCAGAGATTGAGCAGCCGTTTCCTCCACCCGCCCGCCAACACCAGGAATCTGTCTGTTGCTAACACTTTGCAGTTTTGTGTAAATTCGCATGGCATGGATTTTAAGTGTTGTATGTCTTATCTCTCTCTCTCTCTCTCTGTCTCCCTCTCTCTCTCTTTTTCCACCCTCACCCCGCCCATCCTATGTGTGGATGTGTGTTGTGTCTTTCTAGGAGAGGGCTAATGTTGAGGCCGAGCGCCGGGCCCTGCAGAGCCTCCAGGAGGGCTACGCTGAGCTGAAGAACCAGCTTCATAACTGTCCCGAGTCGCTGCGGGAACAGTTGCAGGATCAGCTCAAAAGGGTGGGTCGTCAAGTATAGAGCCAACGCACCTGTAGGCCACACCCCCTCACCTCCGGGCCCTGGTCGCATCGGCCTGCCCCATTTGAAACAATGAAATGTGACACTCCACCGACTCTGATCAGTCAGCCGCTGGTTGAAGTCTCTTTTAAATGATTCATCAGGTTAAATATTTTGGGATTATTTGAAATATTAGGCAAGAACATGGTAACCAGCTGAATAATTTCATATATATTTCATTCCTCCACTTTACTCAATTGCCTTATTTTGGATTCTAAACCTTTAATTTGACTGTGAAATTGGGGCTGCAGCCTCACGATCCCCCCTGTAGTGACGCATCTGATTAGAATGTGTGAAGTCTTGAATCCAGTTTCTGCAAATGAGTAAGTTTTACATGATCAAACTTGAATATCGTTTTATTTGGAGCTTGTAGCAGATGTTCTGGCAGTTTGGAAGTTCATGTTATTTTCTATAACCAAATAATTACATAACTCAATCTTGCAATTATGAAAAGGTTGAATAGATCTGTCCAGAGGACAAATTATAAATTGCATATTTCAGCGTACCAAAGAAACAAATACTGTATCATGGAATGAAGGGATAAGACCAGTACAGCAATCAGCCAATGAAAAGCAGAGGAGAAAGTCTGTTTTATTTACTCTCTACTCCTCTCTACCTTTGTATGGTTGGTCATGTGGCACCACTCTGCTCATACAGATGACCTGACCTTTAACCCTTCAGTAGGGACATGTGGCTTATTCATGTGACACCCCTTCGGTGCCCCACTGCAGAAATCCCCCCCCCCCCCTCCACGGAGCACCAGTTTGCTCCTGGAGCTTTCGGTTGACACGGGTGCGCAGACATTGCCCCTGGTCACCTCCTGCCCGTGGCACGTTGTGGTTAAGTGTGCTTCACGTTAGCCTCGTCCCTGCTACACTGCATGTCTGATGTGTGTCTGTCATTTGATGTGACTCACCTAGTTTGTTTAACTCCTCACTTATCAATTAACACCCTCCTCTTACCTCTCTCATGTCAATTCCTGATATTCGATTTTGAGTCAGAAGGTGCATGTATGAATGTTTTTATCGAGAAGGTAACAACACATGCATCTAACTAAAAGAAGCTTCTTTAATTTAAATTAAGAAATTCATTTGTTTGGCCCCACTCAGTGTCTAAAGTCGATTTGACGTCTAAGATCAGAAGTTGATGAATGGCAAAATTAGTGCATTGCAGGAAAACGTTTAAACAAAGAACAGAAGTTGCTCCTGAGGTGCTGAGTGGTTTGAAATCTGACTCTTCAGGGTCGTGAGGTTGTTGGGTGACAGGAGCTCGTCTGAGTCTCAGGAGCCTCAGACTCAAAGACTCATCTGCCTGTTGCTGCTGAAAGTAGAGACATGAAACTCTGCAGAGACCAAGCAGGGAAGACTCATGGGAATTCACAGTGGCGCGTAGGATGTTGACTTATTGCTTTAGAAAATAATTCACTGCAGATATTGATGGTTCTGGTCAAGATTAATGTTTTTTTTCATGTTGCAAGAGTTTATTTTGATTCCCAGAGAGAAAGTGAAAGAACAAGAAAATTCTGAGGAAAAAAATCATCCGCTTTTTAGTGTGATGTCATTCATCATCGGTTATGTTAAGTTTTGTATTCGTGTTCTAGATTAGTTTCCATGTTTCTGCACATTTCCTGTTTTATTTTGGCGAGGGTCTTGGGGTTCCTGTTTGTCTGTACCTCGTCTACCTTGTCCGATTGCCCCTGAGAGTCTGCAGCTCTGCCCTGGTTTCCTCTCCCCGATCAATGCTCCCTTCCCCCCTCGTCATGTGCCAGTGCGTCTTCCATGTCTCGTCCAGCCTCGTCATCCTCTGACCGTCACGCCGTGACTCGTGTCATTCAGATGACCTTAGCTTTTAGCTCCGGCTGTAGATGGGTTCATGTTGAACACTCCAGCTCCGGGCTTTTGTTGATTGTTGCAGAGAACGGTAAAATCTCTTCAAAGACTCTGAAAGCCTCTCACCTGTGCACACGGGTCCAAACTGAGCTTTGGGACTCGTTTTGAATGTCAAACCTCTCCAGGTTCTGGGTCACATGGTATTTCTACCTGTTTGCATCGGGCCTTTTTGTCGGGGCGTCTGTGTCGGGCCCAGTGACACTGCAACAGGGCCCAAGTGGAATTTGAACCAGTGACCTTTGCTTCCAAAGGCGACTGCTCGAACCCCTGCCACTGCCGCCCCTTGTTTTTGGTGTAATAGTGTTAGTGACCCCCCCCTCCCCGACCCGTAGAGCCGTCCAACAGCCACACACCACTAACTGCTGCAGTAGGAGCATGGGTTTCACAGCTGCCTGCTTCACTGAGCACGAGCTTCAGTCACGCTGGGAAAATATGTTTCAAAACCATTTCATGTGTAAGTGTCAATGTGTTTTCACTTGACTGTCAGCAGTTACACTTGTCTGAATTGTTTTCATTTATTTAAACCAACAGTTTGTTGTCCTGTGTTTGATGGGACCACTGATATGTGCAAATGCCTCCCCCAGGATGGAGAGGCGCTGGAAGCAGGAACCAAAAAGTTTGAAGACCTGGAGTTTCAGCAGCTGGAGAGAGAGAGCAGCCTGGAGGAGGAGAGAGAGACCATCAGCCAGCAGCTGCTCCAGGAGAGAGCCGAGTATCACGGCAGTGTGGCCAAGAGGAAGGTAAGGACCGACTGGAACCATGGTATATCAAACCTGTGGCTGGATAAACTGAAACTTCGATGGTTTCTCTGCGCAGGAGAAGGTGAGTGCTCTGCAGAATCAGACCAACCAGCTCAGCCTACAGGCTTCTCAGGAGTGTGAGCGTCTGGGGAAAGACCGAAGCCTCATACTGCAAATGCTCCAAAAGGTACAAACCACCGTCCCATTGAAAACCAAACATTTGAAGTCACACAGATATGTGTATTTTAGCTTCAAGTGAAGATCAGGGCTTTACAAGATTTCAAATGTGTACAAACTCCAAACTGCTCCTGACTGTTTTGCTGTTGAGCGGCAAATAGATGCAGTGTATGAGGGGATGAATGAGTGGTCATCAAAACAGGAAAAGCTGTTGAATTCTCATGCATTCCAAGTTATTAAAAAACAAGTTGTGGGACATTTAGAAAATGTAAACATCCATAAGAAAATCCCAACTTTATGATGAATAAAAGGTTCATAGGTTGTTTTTAGATCTGTCCTGCAGAAGGATCTTGTGTTCAGCTCAGTTGATCTCACCACAACCCAAAATAATCCTGTGGGCCGATTGAAGGAGGAGAGCAGCAGGGATCAGGATATGAATTACAAATTCCTCCACCGTTACATCTCAAGAGATTGAATCCTTTCCAATGTGGTTATTAAAAGTTAATAAAGACATTAATGTCAAGAATTTCTTTGTTCTAGGAGAAGGAGCGACTGTCCGAGTTGGAGAAGAGATACCACAATCTCACCGGAGGCAAGAGCTTCCCCAAGTCCTCCCTCGCCCTGAGAGAGGTGAGAGCGCGGCAGCGCTTTGTGTCTTTGTGCAGAGGCGACATGTGCAATGGGCCGTCAGTTCCATGGGCTCAGGCTCTGAGTCGTGAGAACAGAGCACCAGGGTGAAGGCGTGTGCTGAGGCCAATCCCTCCGTCATGTCCTAGTTTTTAGCTCAATATGGCAGCACTCTACCTTTCACGATTTCATTACTCAGAACAAGACAGCAATGCAGGGGGAGCTTCTCTTAACTTCAGACGTGCACGAGTCAGTCGGCACAATCATTCTGCCTCTGCGCAATCGTGTTGCTGTTCTCTACTTCCTGGTTATTGTTACCAGCGCCTGATGGGTGAGTAACTGCTGACAGAGGGAAAGGTGCTCGCGGGTTCACTTGGGATTTCCTCCGGCCGGGTGCAGCTGCTCATGTGAATGGGAACGAGGTTTTATGAACTCGTATTTATTGATCCACAGTTGTTCTGCTGGCAGTGAACGCACTTGTTCCCTGACTGTTGCAACAGGAAATGCTCCATATCAGCAAGGCGAACCTGTTGTTGAAGGACATCCACTCCTCCCAGTTTTCCTTCTGTCCAGCCCCCTCTTCCCACTTACATCCCCCTCCCCCCTGTCAGTTGTGCCCCCGCAGCCCCACAGAGGTAATTAGACTAATGACCCCTCTCGCGTGGAGCCTACCACTCCCTTACCACTGTCCTGTCTGACCCAAACAGAAGGTCACTCATTCTGCTGTTGGTGTGGGGTTCGCGCTTTGGCAGTCTTCATGGCGCTGATGTGTTATGGCTCAGCTGCAGGTTTGTTGATTTCAACAGATCATGATGAGCCACGGGAGGAAAGAGAAGGCACTGTAGCCTGCAGGTGAATGCTGGTAAAATTGCTGAGGAAAATTAAATGAGCCTTTATTCACATTATATACTCTCATGATTGTCACCATGGTTAAAGCAAAGATCACAATTTTTGATGTTTTCCATCTGCCACTGCATCACTGGCTAATTTTGAAATCAACAAAGTGCCTGACCTAAAGTATGTGTCTGCTGAAGATGCAGTGTGGCTCCTTGTTTGTAGCTTTTTCTCTCTCAAACACACACACACACACACACACACACACACACACACACACAGATCATATTAACTCATAATAGCGATAAAGTACCCTGAGGCTAACCACTTAACTTGTTGGGACTAGTATTGTTGACACCAAATGCACAAAAATAGCCCACAACACTTCAAAATGTCAACAACCATGATACTAGTACCGGGTTGTTGACCTTCGAATGACTGAAATGACAAAACCACGTAATGGTGGAAGGCCTCTGGGTTGAGCGTGACTGTATTGACTCGAGCATGTCCAGCGCTCTGCTGCGCTCAGCCCGTCTGACTTGTCGGCTGCCGGCCTCAGGAGTGTGTGAAGCTGTGGGAGGTTTTTAACTTGTGCCGGCAGCAACGAGCCTTCCTCCCTCTGCAGCTCGGTTGCCACAGATGCTGCATTAGCTGTCTATTAGCTGTGACTGTGTCTGGATCTCGCCCTTGACTTGTCTCGACCTCCTACTCAGTAGATTCCTCCCTGGATGTTCATGTGGCGTTGCTCCCTCTGCTGGCTTCCTGCTGATCAGAACGAGCGTCCCTCTCTATAACTGTCGACCTGTCTTCATTACATCCAGGCCGGTGTAACCTGAGCGCCGCCTCAGTACAAAACATTTGTATGTGTAACCGCAGGAAGGAAACAGTTTTTCATAATCACAGTTTAGCTCTGGTGGATTAACAGTTTGTACAATGTTACATCCCCATAAAACTTAATGAGGTTAAAGAAAAACATCCCAAATATACATTGTATAGTGATGAAACACACCTGAAGCTCTTGAGTGTTGCAAGTGAGGGATCCCGCTTTCAGAATGGAAAGAAGTGCAATCAAGCAACATCCATTCATATATGCTTTGTTTTATTTTGAATAAATAAAGAAAACCACACCCAATAGATTCCTGTTCAATATCAATAAGTGAAGAAACTGTAAAGAACCTTAAATAAAAATCTTATGATTTAGATGGGGAACTTTTTGAGCAGCTTGAATTGTTTTTCAGATCTCGTTACTTTCGACTAAAACAATTATAATTGATACAATGAAGGAACGAAGATTTACACATTTGCATATGTCAAAATTAAATGATTTAAATTATGAATTTAAATGAACTGTGCAGCGACCAATTACTTTGACTAATCTCAGCATGCGAGTGATGTCAGAAGTGAGTGGGCGCTGTTGAAGCCCAGTGCAGCGTGTGACCTGTGCTGTGCGCTTTAATCCAGGTTGTTTCTCGTCATGTCCCGACCTCCGTCCGCCTTCAGGATGCTGCAGCTCGTTTCGATCGTTGCGCCTCCTGCTCCTGCGCATGTGCTTGTTCTCTGTCCTTGTGAACTCGTGAACTCCTGCTTCACCTGCGCGTGTCTCCGTTTGTCTGTTTGAAGGAGTGTGAGACAGTGGGCCAGTTAAATCACATGAGTGGGCTGCCAAAGGTGGAGTCGTCCCCAACCTCCCCTCTTCGCCTGGCCCTGCGCTCTGGAGCGGTCGACTCCGCCTTCTCCTGCCTCTCCTCTGCGCATGGCTCCTCCCTCTCTCTCCCTGGGGAGGTGTGTGCTGTCAAGCCTTTCTCCTCTTTTGCTGAACCTTAAGTGCTTGTTCTAATCTAATGATGCTGGACAGTAGTTCATGAAATACAAAGAATATAAATGATTGTATTTCTGTCTAAAGTAAATTACACAATAACTCTTAAGCTTTAACTCTTGAATTTTTTAGAAAATATTGAATCTCTATCAACTTGAGACTCCTGTGTGTGTTTGAAGGAATCTTTCAAATGGGACAGTCTTCAAATGGATGACTGATTGAGTCCCTGAACTGAGATGTGGCTCTTAATGGAAATGGGCCTTTGAAAATATTGATAATTATATGGTTTTCCTTTTCCAGCTTAGACCTGTTGTTTTGTCATCTAGATCGTTTACAGACCATTTCAAATGCTGTACAATAACTAAGTCAAAACAATTCTAATACCAAGTAGTATTTGCAATGTGTTGTCTCACCAACACGATGATACAACACATGAGACATGACTGAAAACTGTGACTTTGGAGCATCATTTAAACATGGTATTCATTTCCTCTTTTCCCTGAATCTCTCTGCAGCATTTTTACCACAAACATTGAATTTAAAGTTTTGCTGCCGTCAGCAGTTTCCTTCTCTCTCGCTCTAGATTATGGGAGCATCATCTACATTAAACATTAGCTGCACTTTATATGCGCACTGTCGTTTTAAGTCGAGCTTAAATGAAACAGCCCCCCCCATGTCTTCTGATCACCTCCATCCTTTGTATGAACTGCCCTGCTTTGTCTCTTCTCTTCTCCTCCCAGCCTCAGACACTCATTTGGAATCTATTTTGATGTACTTGTACATGTAGTCGGTGTACATTGCTTGAAGTACTACAGAATAATACTGATGCTTTTCCTCCAGCTCACTCCTGAAACCCACGACCAATTCAAAGCCAGCGCTGCTGCTGGATTAGTCCGTCTGTTGTAGAGCAGGTTTGCCTCAAGTCGCAGACGCCCCTTGTTTTCAAGGATCTGCCCCAAGCAGCTCAGTCTCGTTTTCTCTCACATTATCTTCGTCTCCGCAGAGGAAATTCACTTGTTTCACTCTGTTCACTTCTTTCTGTCTTACATGCTGCACATGTTTTTATGGAGACACACAAATCACGCACAAGGGGAGAGATGTCAGACCGAGGGGGCTGCCGTATTTAGGCGGGCGGAGTAGTTGGGGGCTCGGTGCCTTGCTCAAGAGCACCGGGGGCAGCGCCCATGAGTAGAAGATGGCACCAGTCCACACTTTACATTTGGTGCGTGCGGGACTTGAACTGCCGACCGTCTGATGCTCACGCAAACCATCAGATTTGATGTCGTAGCGCGCAAATGTAAAACTAAGTGATGTTCTTCTTTAAGATGCTGTAAAGGAAGCGCAGACATACTGTTCTGGTCTGAGGAATTCAACGTTCATGTTCCTGTGAGAAACTGGGTCAATGTAGAGGAGCAAAGTACATGTTAAGTAGAGCTTCAGCAGCTGCAGGGTATGAAGCATGAAGCCGCCAACGACAATGATCTGCTGCGGATTTTCATTTCCAAAGCACAAAAAAACCTTAATTACAACTTTTGAGTGTATAAAGCAAATGTTTCTCCCCTCGTTCCTCTTAATGTCTTTGATGCTTTCTAATCTTTTCCTTGTCTTCTGTTTCGCCCTCTGCTTCCCTCCCCTCTCCTCATCTACTGCCCTCTCTCCTCATCGACTGCCCTCTCTGGGCTCTTTGGCTGCAGCCTGAAGGCAGCAGGCCTCACCTGCCCAAGTTAGACTTGGAGCGGTGGTATCAGGAGCTGATGGCCGAGGCCAGACAAACATTTCCTCCCCCTCTGCCGTCCACGTCTCTCTCAGGTTGTAGGCCAGTGCTGCAGGTAAAGGGCATCCTCTCCTCTTCCTCCTCCCCCTTTACCCCACTCACCAAACAGTGGATCCATCAGGTGTAACATTATGACCAGCTGCCGTAGAGTGTGTTCTTCCCCCTTTAGCTGCCAAAACATGAACCTGCATTAACTTCTTTAGCACTCTGAGCTACAGTAGCTCACCTGTTGGATCGGACCACCTGAACCAGCCTTAGCGCCCCACCATTTCCCCACTGTTCCCTCCTTGGGCTTTTTGTAGACCTGACCCCTGCACTCCAGGGTCAGGGTTTGATTTTGGAGATGCTCTGACCCGTTGTCGAGCGCTTCGACCCTTGTCACATTCGCTCTAGTCCTCATGCTTTCTCCTGTGTCCTGCTTCTTGCGCATCCATTTTGTGGACGAAATGTTGTTGCCTGAAATCCCAGGTTCTATAATGAGGAGATGATCCGTGTTATTCCCTTCACCTGTCAGTGGTCATAATGTTAAGCCTGATTGGTGTATATGTTGTTATTGTACCCTGGCATGCGCTGCAGAACCCCATCATCACAGTCAATCAACAGCCAAACCTTATTCACCTCATGAGTTCCTTAAAAATACATATTTGTCCTTTCCCCAAAACTGCTGTGAAAGTGTCATATCAGTATTTGTTTCTACTTTAAATGACTCGGTCTTCTAGAACGACTTCAGCCTGAAATATAGATATCAAACATTATACATATTTTTATTACATAATTCTTTTACTGAAAAACACTAAAAACAAAGATAATAACATACATTTCAAGTGGTATTTGAACATTATTATTTGGCCCTACGACGGGTCGATGATTCGTGGTAACATTGTTTTTTTTTTTGTTGAGGCAGATTTCATTCAAACATCATACACGACTTTCTAAGGACACAAATGGCCTCTTCTCCTAAACTGCTCGAACAATGTCATTTATTAATATTTTAAACGACTGTCTTCTGTAACTACTTCAGCCTGATAGATATCAAACATCTATTTTTGAGATTTTAACCCTTGAAATGCCAATTTATTTACATAACTCCCATCGTTGTATTTTTTACTGAAATTGACTGAAAACAGATCATTTACATAAATCACATTTCAATTGGTATTTTATTATGATTATGATGATGATGATGATTATTAGGCCCTGAGATTGGTCAGTGACTAGTAGCAACATTAATTTTCATGAATCATCATTTCTTGTGCAGTGACAGATTGAATGAACTTCTCTTCTCTGCCTTTAGGCTTGATACAGAAGGCTGTTCTTTGATTTGTAGTTTTATGAACTGAAATATGTTGAAGCATCATGATGTTTGTCATGAGTTTGAGTCCTGTGCTCTGGACGAGGTGGGAACAGTGCCATTGTTGTGATGACAGGACCACCAAGCGCTGCCGTCGCTCAGATGAGACGTTGAATCGATGTGCCGACTCTCGTAACCTTCTCCTGACATCATTTGTCTTTCATTTGGTTTTCGCGTAGCAAACATTTTAGCTTTGTTCATTCCACACATGAATGGCTTCAAAATGAAAAACAACTCCAGAAAAAAATGAAATTTAGGCTTTTATTTTTTCCATTCCACTTCTGTCCTGAACTTTATGCAGCTCATGTGGTCTGCTGAATTTCCACGGCTCTGCCCCTGAATGGTTATTATAAGGAAACAACTTGTATCTGGGCAGACAAGTTCAGACAACCAGCAAACCAGTAGAACCGTCCCCAGAACCAGATGTATTTAAAAGTGGGACATGACAAGATAAAGACGAAAGTCAGCGGAAAGGACAGATGTTTTCTCCCAAAACGTAATAAAATGAAGTAATACAGAAATATAAAACCACCACCGTCCAAAAAGTGTGAATTCAGGTCATCTCACCCACCGATCCGCGTCTCTGCCAACCTTCAATCTGATGCCACAGACTCGTGTCCAGACAGAAGGTTGGCGCTCTGTGTTTTGTCACGAGGATGAAGAGATGAAGATACATGGTCTTCATGTCATCGTGCTGCTTTTAACATCACAGAGAAACAACCTCCCTTCAAGCTGTGGAAGCACCAGACCAGGAGAGCGTGACAAACTTTGAAGAGACACCTCGGCTCTCAGCCGTCTCCTTTGGTGTGAAACACGAGGCCGTTAATGTGCTTCACAGCAGTCAACGGTGGTTGTGACTTCAATCACCTCTTCAAGCCAGTTATTACATATTTCTTTGAATGAGTCCACGCGTGTCTTCAGTTCCAGGGATATGGCATCAACCTTCAGCGGCCCATCAAAGAGCTGCTCAGCAATAGAGGACTGTGCTGCTGTATCAGGCGTGTGTGTGTGTGTGTGTGTGTGTGTTGCCCCCTTGTGTGCTGAACTGCTTCTTGTGTAATACCAGGCACGTATTTGTTACATCAGTGATCGGTGTCAGACGTTTAACCAGTGTCCAAACTCATCTGTGGGAGATTTCAGTTGTTGTCACAACCTCAGTGTCACTCTCCAGTCTCCAGTGGTTGTTTGTGACGTTGACAGTCATCGCTTCTTCTTGCTGACCTCTGTCTGCCTCCTGCTTCAGGTGTTCCGCTCGAAGCTGGACAGTGACCCAGGCCTCTCGCTCCATCAGACAAAGTTCGGCTCTGCCTCACCTCTGCACTTTGAAACGGCAACACTGGGCCGCAACACCAGCCCCAAGGTAGACCCCAACCTCTGATCCCTAACCAAGTCCATCCTGTCATTCAGACCGTCATCAAAGCCCACACGGACTCTGCTCTGCTCCCTGTCACCCTGCAGAGCCCCCTGCTGGTGGCCAACAGCACAGGCAGTCTGCCCAGGAACCTCGCTGCCACACTGCAGGACATAGAGACCAAGAGACAACTGGCTCTGCAGCAGAAAGGTGAGCAGCCTGCTCTGCAGCTGACATCCAACACAACCAGGGCTTCGGGCAAGAAGGAAATCCATGCAGACGATTGTGTCGTGTTCACTCACTTATCAGTAACATACATGTAACCGAACACAACTTAGAATTTAAGCTTTTTTAACTCAGTTATTTGTTGCAAATAATCACACAATTCATCACATTTCTGGATTCACAAAGTAAATATGTACTTTCATAGTTGTCTCTCTTCATGGGAGGGACCTCCACCTCCCGAGGGAGTGTAAGATTAATGTGAGATGTCGTAAAACAAACAAAGGGAGAAAAAACATTTGCAGCACAATGTTGTTTTACATAGGTCTAATTAATGAATTGATTCTACATCCTCCGACCCGGAGAACACACTCCCGTTATTTTCGTACTTAACTGGAAACAGTCTGTAATTTGTGCATCAGAAGACAAACGAGCAGAGAAGGTTGTGACGTGATCAACGTTGTGAATATTCCCCGTCGGTTCAACTCTTCAACATTAAAGGGAGGGAGCGTGGATCCGCGGGGCTCTGGTGGATCCGCGGGGCTCCGGTGGATCCGCGGGGCTCCGGTGGATCCGCGGGGCTCTGGTGGATCCGCGGGGCTCTGGTGGATCCGTGGGGCTCCGGTGGATCCGCGGGGCTCCGGTGGATCCGCGGGGCTCCGGTGGATCCGCGGGGCTCCGCGGGGCTCCGGTGGATCCGCGGGGCTCGGGTGGATCCGCGGGGCTCCGGGGGGTCCGGGTCCGCGGGGCTCCGGTGGATCCGCGGGGCTCCGGTGGATCCGCGGGGCTCCGGTGGATCCGCGGGGCTCCGGTGGATCCGCGGGGCTCCGGTGGATCTGCGGGGCTCCGGTGGATCCGCGGGGCTCCGGTGGATCTGCGGGGCTCCGGTGGATCCGCGGGGCTCCGGTGGATCCGCGGGGCTCCGGTGGATCCGCGGGGCTCTGGTGGATCCTGTATTTGTCTCTGAGGCCCACACCAGTTGGGTCTGTACTGTGGAGCTGTGGGCTCCTCCAGCGCTGCACACGTGTTCCAGCTGAGGTCAGCGCTGTTTATGGGGACGAGCTGCCCGCTGAGCTCGTTGTATGTTGGTGAATGACACTGGAGAGTGAGTGGATGATGGCAGAGCAGCTGCACTGCGCAGGCCCAGCTGCCCTCCACCCTTGGGGACCACCTTTGGAGGCGAGAGCTGGTCACACTCATCTGCCTGTGCAGTTCAGACTTTCCTCATGTCTTTGTCTTTGTCGGTGACTTTGTGTCTTCCTGTGCTGTTGCACCACAGAGCCCCAGACCTCCAGACCGAACACCGTAGAGGAGAGCTCAGCAGGTAGCTGGATCAGTGTCCAGTGGTCCATGATTTCTCATGTTTTCCTCGTTTTGTCCAGCAGGGCTCTTTTCTCTCCTCTTCCACCTGTTGTCTCGTGTGGTGTCTGAAACTAAAACACATTCCGGCAAGAATCATTTAATGTTCACCTTCGAATCCCTGAATCATCTGAGCTGCTGTCAGACATTCAGTGAATGTGGGTCAGCTGATGTCACAGCTTATATTCCACATTTTGACAATCATTTGTTTGGACATTTCATTTCAGCATCACTGAAACAGTTGGGTCATAGAAACTGCTCTACTCTGTCCTGAGGATACATGGTTTCATTGCTTTCCATGTAATCATTTGTTAAAAGACTAATTATCTTTTAAAACCTCAGAGATTGTATTTGATTTATTTCTTTTTATTTAGATTTGATTTGAAAATGCGAACAATGATTAATTTAGGATGAACCTTTGATATAGGAATTAAAAAGTAAAACCTTTTGTTGCCGTTTGTCAAGTAGCTCAAAATCTTGACTGAAAGATATTCATTTTTACCTTAAGCACATAATTTACAAATATTCGGAAGCACACTTATTAACTTTGGACAATAAAGACGAGCGATGAACGGACATAGTATGAAAACTTTGAATAATATCCAGTGATCTTGCATATAAACAAGACGTGACAGTTCCGCAGGATTCACTGTGAGGGAGCGGCTGTATTGATTATATTCATATAACAGACAAAAAATATAAATAAAAAAACACACAATAGACAACCAATCGGCAGCCTTTATACTTCAACAGAGATGAAATAAAACGTCTTGATGATGAAACAACAACCAAAATGAATCCAGGACTGAGGCCAAGCCGGCAGGTGACATCACTGATCTCAGCTCAGGTGCTGTTTACCACAACTGAGCTCGCTGACTGTTCATTTCAGACCCCCCCCCCCCCCCCCCCCCCCCCCCTCACCCCTGCTGCGTCATTAACTCCTCTCCCCCAAAAGAGTTCTTTTCATCTTTCTCTTTTATCTGTAACATCGAACACTTTCTCTCATTCCATCAATCTTCCATGAACGCGCTGCTTGTGGAGAATAAATCTTGCATGTTGAGTTGCGCTGATGGAGTTGTCCGACCTCGCTGCCTCTCAGGTGCTCAGAGCAGCATGGATCTGAAACGTGTGCCATGGAACCTGTGCTTACGTCCTGACTCTGACTCTGTGCTGTGTTCTCTGGGTTTTCACCTTCATCTTGGAGCCAGGAGTTTGAGAGAGCACATACTTGTACAGTATGTGTGGTGCATGGTTAATGGTCTTGTAGTTTGTGGGCTGGTGCTGGGTGTGGTTTTTTTATGCGTCTTTACTTTTAGATGCTTGGGACTTTGTTGATCTCTGATGGAAATACAAAGGCCTCTGGCAGCGTGCCGAAGGTTTGGCTCGCACGGTCTCGGTTCAGAAGCGGATCAGAAGGACTCGGCTGACCTGCCCCTTCCCTTTCTACCTCCAGGTCAGCAAGTGATCGAGGAGCAGCGCCGTCGCCTGGCCGAACTCAAGCAGCGAGCGGCGGCAGAAGCTCAGTGCCAGTGGGAGGCGCTGCACGGCTCTCAGACCCACCTCGTGACGCCATCTTCCTCGTCGCCCTCTTACTCCCCCATCGTGACCTACGGTCCCGCGCTGGGCCCCCCGCCCATGGTTCACCACTCCATCCTGCACCACCAGCCCCCCTCAGCCGGAGAGCAGCCCTATGACACCCTGAGCCTGGAGAGCTCCGACAGCATGGACACCAGCATTTCCACCGGCAACAACTCGGCCTGCTCCCCAGACAACATGTCCAGGTAGGACGAGGCAGACTGGCGACCGTCACAGTCACGACTCTGTGAATCACACGATATACATGAAGAAAAGGTTGGCTCTAGTCCTCAGTGTTGAGGGCGTGATGAGGTTGCCCCAACAACATCATGTAGCTCGGTAAAATGAAGATGTCCTGTCTCTTAATGTCTTCATTCAAACCTTCGTTCAAACTCAACTTATTTGACAAAACATTTTGTGACATTAGAGGCCAAACATTTGTGGCTGTTGCTTCTGTTGCTGAGACAAATAAAACATGTTCCAGCTCATTGGTTGGATCCTTTGCTCCTGAAGCTGAACCTACTTTTGTTGAGGTCGTTTTTCAGTAGAAATGTAAAAAACAAAAAATGTAGTAGAAATGTAAATAATCAAAAAAATCTGATTCCCCTTCAAATCTGTCCAAAATAATGTCAATATTTATAGTAGGAGCATCTTCAATCCAAGAAGATTATTGTTGAAGTTTTAAATTACAAGACTGTCTCTTTCACACACACACACACACACACACACACACACACACACACACACACACACACACACACACACACACACACACACGATCTCAGGCAGATCTGCACCATTTGAAGTCTTTCTCCACAGGTCGGTTAATCTGAGACCATCTGTCCATGTGACTGTGACTCGGAGCTTCCTTCTCCATCACATGTTTCCACCGCAGTGGGCTCCCAGCAGCACACTGCTCAAATCTCTTTTAGAGCTCTCAGGAGGGCAGTTCCAAAAACAATTAGGGAGGCTTTTGTTTTTTGGGGGATGACATTAATGAGATTTATTTTGTAATGGATGAAGACAGGAGGCAGGAAAGGAAGAAGCAAAGTTTGCAAGCCAACTTTGGGCCAGGACACAGCCTCATGAGGTTTGATCAGAAACCAACTGATTCTCATTTCATGGACGTGGAACCAGCCTTTGGCAGAATGTTTGTCTGGGCGCTGATTTGTGCCACACCCTCTTCCCCTTGTCTTTGGGGTCATTGGGTCCCACTCGTACACTGCTGCCTTTACACGACATCATCAGACAGTGTCATTTGTTATGGTTTGAATTGAAAGACTTTAAAGGTAGAGATGCACATAAAGCTCTCGTAAAGCAAAATCAGTCATTTGTCTCCAAACAAATATCCCACCAGTGATTCTTGAGCATGTGAAGAATGAGAATCTGTGAAATGAAAACCACCATGTGTGTTTTTACTGTTGCATCATACAATCTGCAAACTTACTTTGTGCTGTTTGAGAAGAAAATACATATTTACAAAGGGGGTGATGCCTCTGCACTGCAGGAGCAGTTCGTTCTTTGTACAGTGAGAAAATACACCGGGAATCTGTTGCGCTGGCGAAAGGAGACGGACTGAAGACGTCTATATTTCATCATATTTTCCACACAAAGATCCTCACAGCACAATAACATCAATTCCTAAAAACATTGAGCTGCTTGAAGGTCTAATCCAGCGTGGCTGCATGAACTCTGGAAAGTGAAGCAGCATCAGACAGAATGAACCAACACTTCCCTCTCACACCTGCTCCAGTCACACTCAGGGTGGGTGGATGTTGAACGGGGACAGTTCATACGTTACGGTCTAATGCTCGTTTTTGATTAGATTTTAATGAATTACTGTCATTAATGTAGCTGTGAAGTTCATTCGAGAGAAAATGCAGGAAAAGTCACAAATCGGCAGAATTGCAGATAAAGATGTATTTTCAGCCCTTCTGAAATGAAGCATTCATCTGGATTCTCGCCCTGATCACTGAGAGTTGTGGTCTGAGGACATGAAATGTTTTGGCCTTCTCTTGAACTCAAGTCAACACTGTGTTTTGCTGTTGTCTGACACCAGTGTTGGAGGAGCAGACTCACTGAAGATCGAGGAGATGGAGAGAATGCTGAAGGAGGCTCAGCTGGAGAAAGCCAGACTTATCGAATCCCGGGTAAGACGTGACTTCCGACCGGCGCATTGCAGCTTCAGCCTGTGACGGACCTGAATCTATAGGCAAAGACTGATGGGAGCTCAGCGCCTCTGTCAATACCTTTCTTATCCTAAATGAACAGAACCGCAGCATCAATCTTTATCAGTCTCGTTATTTCAAAGATAATGATCACATTTCACTTTTTACTCCAAAGTGTCCCGCCTCCTTTTCACAAAATGACTAATTATACATATACTTTGCTCCGCAAGACAGTTGAAGTTTAAATGTGTGTGTTACTGCTCCAACTGGCCTGGTAAATGTCTTACCAACGTACAACTCAAGCAGATCAATAGAACCTGGGTAAATCTCCTTTAAAAGGCAAAATGTCTTTTCCCATTGCCAAAAAAAAGGTCTGTCTCTTTCTGCCCCTGGTGCATCGTGTTTGATGTCACGGACGCTCCGAGAATGAAGGTGCTCTCTCGCCTCAGTCTTTAAAATGATTACCTTCATCTGGGCATCACATTTCCATCCCTCCCGTTGGAGCTGGAGCTGAATAGAAACTCATTTCTCCTGCAGAGTCATTTGACCTGCTGATTTAATTTCAGCCAGAGGAAAAACGGTGTGATTGAATCTTTGACCAGTGGAGAAGCGCAACAGCTTTATTACCCTGTATGTCACAAAGCTCATTCACACCTAAACCCATATTCTTTGATCATCAATGTCTGAGAACCATCCAGTATACCACATGTACAGTGTATGTTTCAACAATGCACATAAATGCATGAAGCTGAGGTGGGAGAAGCCTGGCCATCCTGCGAACAGCCTCCACAGATCAAAACATTCATTTAAAGTGAGTCCTGCCCTGCAGGAGCGAGAGAGTCTGACTCGCCGTCAGATGCTGGACGAGGAGAGGAGGCGGAGGGAGGAGGCGGAGAAAAGACTGCAAGAAGAAACGTTCCACCGACAGCAGCTGGTGGAGAAGGAGGTGAAAATGAGGGCCAAGAACTTCTCTCAGGTCAGTGGAAGGAGGATGAGAAAAAGTATCAAATCACCTCAACTGCCTGTTGAAATGTCGGGGCCTCAGATGTGGGTTCGACCGGCACAGGATGTGACGTGTACCTGAACACATCATGTGTCTGAGCGCTGAAGAAAACTGAAGCTTCACTGATTTCATCACGTTTCATAACCGTCATGTTGTCTGTGTCACATCTGCCCCTCAGACTCGGATCTGCCCTGGACTGTTCCCTCTCCGCTGCGTGTCGTTGTTTACTGTGTATTTTTGACTCGTATTCATACTGTCTTGTTTTCGCTGAGCATCGGTGAGACGTTGCAGTGACGTCTTCATCCTGTACAATCGGCAGTATTCAGTGTAACACTGACCCAAGGTGAAAGGCTGAAGAGCCCGTGCTGCCGCGCCTCATCCTCAGGCTGTAAGCAGCGCCTCGCGGCTCCTCCTCGGGTTTGGTGTGACCGCTCTCTCGCTCCCATCCTCTCCCAGGCTCGTCCTATGACGCGTTACCTGCCCATCAGGAAGGAGGAGTTCGACCTGCGCTCTCACGTGGAGTCGTCGGGCCACAGCGTGGACACCTGTTACCACGTCATCCTCACCGAGAAGATGTGCAAGGGCTATCTGGTCAAGATGGGCGGGAAAATCAAGTCCTGGAAGAAGCGCTGGTTCGTCTTCGACCGTCTCAAAAGGACCCTCTCCTACTTTGTCGGTGAGAGAAGAGAAGAGATGAGCGCTCCGCTTCCTGCACTGGTGGATTCTCACTCTCTTCAAACACACAGCATCTGACATTTGAGGCTGAATTGTCAGGAACTGATTTTGTCTGCAGCAGAAAAATGTAACACTGAATTTCGTTATAGATATTATAACATTTTAGAAGAAAGAAGGAACAGTTCTGCCACAGTATCCTGATTACAGTGAATATACGTAGGTCTGCATTGAAAATCAGAAAAGTAATGGATTTAAAATAGAAATCAAGATCATATATATAAGAATATTCACCATTTTATGACCTCAACATGCTACATAAAATGTGAGATACATTCTAAAAATGTGTAAATGAAAAAACAACAAATTGCTCAAATGGAGAGGCCAATGGAATCTGTTTCTCTAGTTTCCTTTGGCAGTGAGTTACAATCGTTTTGTTTCAGAACAAACATGGAGGGAATTTAGTCAAACCTAGTTGTTTGAGTGGTGAAAACATAAAATCTTCATCTGTAATGAAACTATCGTGAATAAATGTGTTTAAAAAGCACAACACAAAAGTGGAAAACACAAGTCATTCAAATGTAGTGAAGTCGCTCCTTTCAGCCGTGTAATCACTTGTACTTCTGATGTGTCTGCTCACCGCTCATCGTTCCTCCCTGCTGGATTAATGCTGAGGGATTATTTAGTTTGATGTGGCGTACAGATCGGGACTAAAGCTTTGAACCTGCGCAGACGGCAGAATTAGCTGCCCTGCCGGAGTGATGGAGGGAAGCTGCGCCCCGGCGCCTCCAGCGGCTGCGCGATGTGGGTGCGCGCCGGTGGGAGTGATCTCGGCTGCCTGAGCCCTGGGACGGCGGTTTGCCGTCAGCTCTTTGAAGTCCTCGGAAGGTTCCGCTTCAAGCTTCTTAAAGCGCACCTTGTTGAAAGTGAGCCAGGGAGCGGAGGTGCGCCGACATGACTTCGGTGGTCGTTAGCATGCGAACGGCGCCGCGCTCTCGGAGGACGCCGATCGAGATGCATCGCTCACGCTCGTCTCTTGACCTTGAACGGTTGCGTTAGCGAGCGGTGACGAGCGAACGTCACGAGCGCCGCTAATTCTGTTCATCGACCGCAACAGGTGGAGTTTGGGTGATTTTCGATGCAGCAGAATTGAAATGAGATGCAAATGCAGCATTATTTGAATGTTAAAGAGGTCATTAGCAGATAATAGCTGCATGTTAAGAGGAAAGCATTATTCCTCGAAATGAGGCAGTGCGTTTCTACCTACTACTCTTAAGTTGGCTGGCAGAGTGTTATTGCCTGGAGGTAGAGAGGGTGTTGAGTTCCCCACCGGTTCCTTACTGCAGTTCTGCAGTGGCTGATGAAATAAACTGCAACGATGTACCAGAGCAGCGTAAGAATGCAGGCAAGTCTGAAAATACAATGAGAGCGCCACTGCTTTTCAAAACAGAGGGAAAAGTGCTGTGCTTGTCTTTTTCCATCCATCATCTCAAAGCTTAAATTGGTCACGATCAAAGTTTGATTTGTGTTTCTTACGATGGCGTCTCCACGCGATACACGTGATGTCGTCTGTCTTTTCTCGCCATGACGCACTGGCTGTTGTAAATGTGTTTCTGTAGTTGAAACTTTGTTCTTTGTCCTTCTGCACAGATAAGCATGAGACCAAACTCAAGGGTGTGATCTACTTCCAGGCGATCGAAGAGGTGTATTACGATCACCTCCGCAGCGCCACCAAGGTACGCTCTGAAACGCGCCGTTTTCTCTATGTTTTCAAATGTCTATCATTGATCATGGCTTTATTCTGTATCTATATTTTGCACATCCTGTGCTTTGCTTCTTTTCTCCCTGTTTGTGCTTTTCTTTTCTTTGGCCGCCGTCACAGAAAGGATTTTTCAACTTGAATATGAGCAGCGTATGTATTCCTGTTTGCGTGTTGCCGTGCCGCCCCGCTCAGTCCCGCCTCCAATCCAGTCCTGATCATTACAGAGTAGCAGCACAGAAGCTAATGATGCATGGTGACTGGAACCCGCACGAATGGAGTGTGAAGTGCGCTGGTTTGAGTCCTGTCTGAATTTTGCTGCTAATCCTGTTCTCACCCATCCGTCCGCGATTCCTGCCCAGTGGAGCAACATCTTCTGCACCAGGAGAAACTGCCCCACTGTGTTTTAGCAACAAAAATATATTACATGGCATGTCATTTTTGCTGCCTCCTCATCTAAAATCTGTGTGTGTGTGTGTGTGTGTGTGTGTGTGTGTGCTCTGCTGCATTTGACTCTAATTTGAGAGAGAATGTAAAGAGTATGTTCTTATTAGTGTCAGGTCACCAAACCAGCACGGACACGTTTTCATTCTTACATAAATAATTGAAGAGATGATCCAAGACAGACTTTTTTTCATTGATTGAATCAAAAGAATGACTCCGATGGGTTTACACTGATAGTGGATCATTTGCAGGAATTATTCAGCAGTGCTGAATTTCCCAAGGGATTAAATAAAGTATTTCAATTCAAATTCTTATTGCTCTATTATGAGGCGGGTCCTTTCTAATGAAGCCACCATGTTTTTACAGTAGCTCTGAATGGACAAACTACTGATCCCATTCATTTACATTTGATTTACATTCCCACATATTCAACCATACAGTCCAAGAAAAATATGGGAATTACATTTGTATATTTTCCATTTAGAACCACATCAAACAAAATGTAAAGGGCCTTGAATCATCCTGTGGAGGTTTGTGAGCACAGCTGCAGATTCACCCGGTCTGTCTCCCTCAGAGCCCGAACCCCTCGCTGACCTTCTGTGTGAAGACCCACGACCGTCTCTACTTCATGGTGGCCCCGTCGGCGGAGGCCATGAGGATCTGGATGGACGTCATCGTCACAGGAGCTGAGGGCTACACACAGTTCCTGAACTGAGGGTCCGGAGCGAGGAGCCTCCTGGTTTCACGGCCGCAGCAGGCGCAGCGCCTTCTACGTTCTAATCTCACGCTTTGATTTGACAGCATCGACGTTCACCTCCACCTTTTCTATATCGTCTTGTTTGGATCTAAAAGGGAGACCACGAAGGACACACACGCTAATGTATATAAACCAAAACGTACACCCATCAGAGACTCTCACGCCTTCTATTTTGCCAAATGGAGATCTTATTGAACTCTTATCATTCGTTTCCTTTTATTCCTTTTTTTCTCATGGAGAAATTTGCCAAATGACAAAATGTTTGGTTTGTTCCATCTCGACAATGCTGCGTTTAGATGTAATGTTTTTAAAAGATGCATCATGGAGGCATTTTGAAAGAATCTTGAAAAGATGGTAGAGATCTTTAAGTTATGATCGAGGTCAGGTGGCGTTGACCTTTCAGTCCAGTCGAGCGCTGCAGTCTCACAGTTCACAGCAGCTCGCCGCCTCAGCGCTGTCCCTGCTGGTGGAAGATCAACTCTGCATCAGGTTTTGCAATGAATGCAAGCTAAGCACCCGTCAGGTCACTAGGTTACTTCATGTACACAGTCAGTGGTCGTTCTCGGAAACAACGCTATGATCTTTTTTAAATATTGAGTTTGATCAAAGAGGAAAAAAGGCTGAAATCAGTGGGATTTTTGGCGCATGGCGTTCTAACGCCGTCGTTACGCTCTCACCAACCCAACATGCCTCTTGCTGTAGCTTCCAACACAAAGCCACATCGAAGACGAGAAGACAAGGATTGAGAAAATGTAAATGAGGTGTGAGTTCTAAATGTGAAGTTGTGGTGAAGAGCCGGTTACTTGGCTCAGCACCGAGACGGGAGGCAAGTCGGAAGCAGCTTTACTTTGTAGTGTTCAGTTCTGTCTCCGGGCAGAAATCATTATTGCTGCAAATATATCTTAGATATTTCTAATGCCAAGTAAGAAGACTCCAAATAAGAAGCTCCTCGAAAAGTTTGGCACCAAACTATTATTTCTAATTAATATATACTTTGAAAAACACAATTCTAATGATCATATTCTGCCTATGTTAGCTGATTAATATAAACACTACACACTGTACCTTTAAATCTCCAAACTTTAAATTTGTGACTGCGCCTTAAAAAAAAAAGTGAATCCAAATGTGCAGAAGGAATCAGTTGAGCCCCCCCCCCCCCCCCATAAACAACCAACAACTGTGTATTGCTGTAACCATAGCAGCCACTTCCTGTTTCCTGGTGAACACGTTGTCCCAGTCGTGTGCGTCTGCTGCCGTCACGCCGCCGCATCAAGGTGCAAACCGGGCCCAGCGGGGTCCCGCAGAGACCCACTGGACCACAAAGGATCAACAACACGGACCCGTGCCTCGGGTCGAGAGCTGTGAGGGTCCGAGCAGCAGAGCCACGGGGGATCCACCACCTCCAGTGGGATGAGCTGAGATGCAGTTTGAGGACAGACTCACAAGGTTCACTGAGCCCGGAGCATCATCACAGGCCCGGCCCCCGAGCCCCCGAGCCCCCGAGCCCCCGAGCCCCCGATCACACGGCCCATCCGTTCATTCCCCAAACCCCACGCCGGCCTCGGAGGTTCTAATCGGTGGACCCACGGGGGGGCGCCGAGGAGTCCGGACCAACTGTCCGACGGTGGCTCGGGACGAGCTCAGTCAGAAAATAACCCTGATGAGACTTGTGACATTGACAACATCTTCACACTGAATCTGAGGAAAACATCTCTGATTGAGAAGCTTTGGCCAATCGGTGTAAGATGTTGGCGTTTTCCAGGCGAGAAGAATCATGATGAATGAGATGTTACATGTTCATTCGAACCAAAGACTCGGTCAGATCTCCTTTCTGCAGCTAAACCAGCTCCAATTACGGAAAAGTTCTGTGAACTATTGTGGTTTCAAAGGCAGACGCTTTATACACGCATGCGCCAAATCTTGCGTTTGGACTGGAAATGATACAGTGTTTATATCATAGATATCTTTTCCAGTCCAAACACGAGACTTTGGTCAGAAACTTGAATCCAGGCTTTTTGGAGTCAAAAGGAGAAACGATCTGCTTGAACTGAAATCTCATCAAATCCCATCAACACTGTGTTTTTCAAACATGTGGATCGAGTGTCGCTCCCCTGCTTCGAGCCCCACTGTGAACGGACGCCTCCTCAAACTGAGCAGCTTGGCTCTGAACCGACTCGCTCCGGCGCTGGTCCGGTGCCTCCGTCGGGTCGGATCAGCTCACAGAAGCGATGGTTCGAGCCCGACTGTCCCGCGTGGAAGTGGAGATCAGAAGTGAGGCTGTGATTTCTCGAGCATGTGGATCGGTGGTGTGGTTTCATGTCGGTACAGTGATGATTCATGATTGTGGTGCCTGAGCTAGTGACATGTTGACTTGGAGAACATGAAGTAGAAGTGAAAAGACCTTAATATATTCTGTCCTCTTGCCTTTTAATGTGCAAACCAAACTATTCAACTGGCAAGGCTGTTAAATCATGTCTCTTAATAGTAGATGATAAATACATTACTGTTATACGTATCTGTTGGAAGGAAAGGAATCTAAATATATTGTAAGGATGCCTGGATGGTACAAATGATCTTACTATTGAAATGGAGCAGTATTGTATGAAAAGTAAAAGTACTATTTTTACTTATTTTTGTCATTATAGAAATTTTATTGTCAGTCAGTTACATTTTCAATTGTACGATAGCGATGCATCAATCTACCTTTTTTTCTATTTCTGGTTCAGCAGAACTCACCTAGAACTCACGTCACTGTATTTCTTTCCTCGTTAGTACTTCCTGTTTCATACACGCTACTCGGACCATTCGGTGTCACTGGTCCCTTGTAGGTCTCATGCATCACTTTCAGGTATGAAGAATATGGATTTTGTCAAATCTATTAAAGCAAAGCTGTTACAGAGAGTCACCTGTTGCCTGCCGTCTTTCAGTGGGTTACAATTAAAGTTCCAGTGTTGAGAGAGAGACAGCAGCCGCTACTGACACCACGAATAGGTCAAAGTTGAACAACAGATTCATATAGGAAATAAAAGGACAAACATCGAGAGGTTTCTTCACCAGATCCAGGAGGAGGTTTTACAGCTGGTTGATGACATCACCTGCACAGAAAAGAGTTATTCACCTTTGACTCCAAACACGTGTGTGCATTCAAACATCTCGTCCACTTTAGTTTGTGGGAGGTGAAGAATGATCTGTGGTCAGTGGAACTTTGACCATAAGTCACCGAGGTCACTCGTCACGGTGACGAGCGAACCTGCTCTAAAGTCTCAGCTCTCAACTGCTCTGATCCGCCTGCGCTGGTTCAGGAGGGATGGTGAAACTCAACTGTCGGGGAACTACAACTTCAGACCAGTGATGATTTAGAAATGTCAACATTGATGCAGAGTTGACAATCAAATCAACTTCATGTCAAAGCAGTGAAACAAGCAGAACACGTGACCTACTCTCTGCGCAGGGGGACGTGTACTCGCTCACCGCCTCGTCACCTGCAAAACAAAAAGAAGCCTCAGAAACACACGAGGGGAAGCTCCTCCCACTCCGGCTTTGTTCAGCTGCGCCTTTGCCCAGAGACTTAAAGGTGAAGTGAGGTCATTCACCGATGTGTTACTGACCTCTTCCATTTCCCTCTGCATATTCTCCAGTCAGTCTTTCTCCAACGTGTGTGTGTGTGTGTGTGTGTGTGTGTGTGTGCGCGCACTGGTTTGTGAACTGACACGACAGATGAGTCTTACTTGTTTGGTAGTAGTCGTAGACTTTGACCACGGCTGGTTTCAGGTTCCTCACAGGAACGTCCTCCTCCAGAGTCACACTGTAGCTGTTTGTCTGCTCCTTCCTCAGCTGTTACAGACAATGACACTTATATTACAGGATAGACTTTCATCACACACACACACACACACACACACACACACACACAGCTTCTGTACCCCGTCTAGGTAGATGTTGATGTATCCCTCCTCCATGTCCACGCGTTTGACTGATTGATCCTTCTTCAGCTGAAGCAGCAGAGACACTGATCACTTTACATTTACAGATGTAATGGATTCTCTGTGTGACTCGATCAACAGCAGGAGAGTGACAGCGTTAGATGTTCATCCGTCCAACTCACCAGCTCCAGTGAGCTTGTATCCAGGATGTAGCCCGACAACAGTTTGATGTTGATGATCACCATGTTGGTCTCCTCTCTCCTGCCCTGGTACCTGCCGAGGAAACAGGGAGAGCTTTTCATTCTGTCCGTCACTTTTCTGTTTGATCCGTCCATCCACGAGCTCCATTACGAGAATGGAAACATTGGCGCCGCGTTCCGGTCCCTAACCGACGCAGAGCTGCACCCGTGCGTAACGGCAGGGACCGCTGACCAGGTGAATCCCCCCAGAGCCTTTAAGGTGGATTTCAATCTAAACAACCTCTAACAACAACGTACGAGCTGAGCGTGGACACGTACGAGCGCGTGTGAGATGTTGGTCGTCGTGAGCAGAGACGAGCTACAAAGATCAACTGCTCAAATGGAAGCCGTACCTGACGCGCACGAAGAGGATGACTTGGGGTTTGGCGGCATTACACTTGGCCATGATGCTGCTGGAGATGTTGAAGGTGGAGAAGTCTGGTGGAGGGGGGATGTTGTAGTGCATGGAGATCTGTGTGGACACATCACACACTCGGTCAACTCTGTCAACTCTGTCAACTCTCCTCACCGTCACCGGGAGGGAGGAGCCTGTGCACGTGAGTGGAGCAGCAGCACTTTTCTAATTCAAACGGTCAGTGAAGTGATTTCAGTGATGAAAACAGTGATTAGTTGATGCTTCCTTCTTCCGCTGGGATGTGACGCTAAAAACCTTTGATGAAAACACTTCACAAATACATCACTTTGATATTTGGAGGCATAAACCTGGCGGTGAGGGAACAATGTTAATTATGTCACTCGGCATCAGTTTATCACCACTACAGAAAATAAGATTGATCTTCACGACTGGCCCAGGAAGCATGTAATCTTATGGTGGGTGTGTGTCCTGCTTCCTGCCCTCAGCTGCCCCGGCGTTGGGCCCCGCCCTCCATCGTACCTGCGCCAGCACACAGCTCCGCCCCTGAGCCGTGAGCCTGTAGACTCCCGGGATCTGGTCCAGCTTCTCCTCCTGCAGCAGGAGCCTGTTGCTCTGATCCACGCTGAACTCTTTGCTCAGGCCCCCCGACGACGTCACCTTCACCTGGGCGCTGCCCTCGGCGCTGTAGGTGGCCGCTCCGTACGTGGACAGCGCCTGGAGGGCCACCACCGTGTCCTGCGGAGACGATACTCAGTCAGGCGAGTGGCCGACACTTGCGCTGTGTGTTAAAGGTCCTCCGTCCCACCTGTGTGGAAGAGAAGCCCCCGTACGGGTTCTGCTGCTGAGTCAGCCAGCGGACGATGCCGGAGGAGTAGTCCAGACCGAAGTCTGGCATCCTGGGAGGCGTGAGCAGCGCCAGCAGCACGTAGGAGGTCATCTCCACCTCCAGCGAGTCCACACCTTTGTCCGACCCCCCGGATCGGACCCAGTGACGAGTGCCTCCTGTCGGTCGGAGCGGAATCACTCATCAGCAGGTCAGAAAAGACACCTTCACCTGCCGCAGGGGTTTTCCAGGGATTTGTTTTTCTGGAGTATTTCCTTTTGAAACTGTTAAAAAAGTGCGAAACTTGCTATGGAGCTAAAACTAAAACAGGTCACAAAATCCCACATGTCCAGTCGGGGGGGACGGCAGGGGTCGACTGACAGCTTCTGCTGCTCAATTCAAATGTCTAAAAGATAGAAATGTAAATGAAAGTTATACATGAACTACTACTACTAAGTGAAATGAGTTCTATTCGTGTGTTATGCATCTAATCCGATCTTTGGTGCGACTGGTTGACACAGTTCAATTCATTGTTCATCCTCTTTCAGTCACATTTCAGATGAATCTCTGAAAATGTGACTGAAGGAGTTGAATGTTCCATCGCAGCCGAGCCGACTTTCACATTCCACCGCTCAGATCTCAAAGCCCCTTTTCACTTACTCACAAAGTGACATTACCGCCGCATTGATTCCTACATATGTGAAGCAAAGGTTAATAAAACCGAAATAACAAGATCAACACAATCTTTTAAGAACCAACTGAAAGACCTTTCCCATTCTCTGCTTTCACAATGACACTCGTCTAAAACTCGTCATCCACTTTTCTCACGTCTACTTTTTTCAGTTCTAAGACCCTTTTCATTTCTTTCCGTATGCGTGAAGCCTCAAGTGCCAGATCTACTTTATCTTGCGCTCACATTACAACACCTTCTGTGTTCAAGTTTCTCATCTTGGGGACATCGCGCCATGTTTTGTACATCAAGCACAGAATCATCTGCGCTGTTTTAACCCCACTTTAAAGGTTAGGTTATAAAAACAACCCTCGTCGTCTTCAAATGAGTCGCGTTGGAACTTTGTGACAGAAATGTAGAATTGTGCTCTGTGCGAGTTCATGTCACTTCCTGGGACTTTGTAAATGTGTTGCCCATCAAGCTACGTCAGAAAGCTCCTCAGCGTTTTCTACGTGGTGAACCGCTCGTGGACGGGTCGCATCACCACGATGGAGCTGCGCCGCAGCAACTTCCTGCAGACCCTGGCGCTGCTGGAGGAGGAGGACGACATCAACCAGATCACAGACTACTTCTCCTACGAGCACTTCTACGTCATCTACTGCAAGTTCTGGGAGCTGGACACCGACCACGACCTCTACATCGACCCCAAGGACCTGTCCAGATACAACGACCACGGTGAGGGCTTCCGCTCCCTTCGCTGAAATCCAGAGGGCTTCAAAAGTCAAACAAATAAATACATGAAAGGGAAATAGGTTTTCAAGGTGCATTTTCTTCACTTCACTAAAAATGTTACAAAACAATCACGAAGTGACATTTTCATGAGTTTATAATCGGCTAAGTTGTGTTCTTTTTTTCCATGGAGGCTATTAATGTATATTTACATGAGGAGGGGGGGGGGTCCTCTCTACAGGGGCCGCCATGTTTTTATAGACCCAAAAGTGGACGCAACTATGGATGAGGTGATGGATACAGCATGCAACTTCACCACTAGATGTCACCAAATCTTACACACTGCACCTTTATATCTTAATTCTGTTTGTAATGTGTTGAAAAACAGAAAGTGTATTTTTTATATCTTTAATTTTTATTCAATTGTATTTAATATTGTCTATTGTTCAGGGTCATTTTCTATTTTCCATTGTATTGTGTTTTATTTTATTCTCTTAAATAATTTGTATGATTATTATTATCATCATCATCAAGTAAAATCCGCCGTTCTGTCTCCTGCGTGTCCTCAGGCCATCGAGACGTGTGTTGCCGCCGCAGGGTTCAGCGTGGGAGAATTCGCTGCTCTCGTCTTCTCCGGCTCCATGAGCTTTGCAGAGGGTAAGTGTGACATCACTTCCTGCCACCGGCACGGAATAGCTGGACCCTATTTGACACATTTGCCGCGTGTCTCTGCAGCGCTGTACGCGGTGAAGGTTCGAGCGGAGGCCATGCAGAAGGCGTCGGAGCTGGTCCCCAGCGGGATGTTGTCGGTGGTGGGCAGAAATCAGGCGCGCTACAAAGACGCCTGCAATCAGGCCAAAGAGCACTGCCGGAGCGAGGGCGTGGAGGAGCCGGTGTGTTCCGTGGCCAACTACTTGTTCCCCGACGGCAGAGTCATCGCGGGTCACCGGCAGGTACGGAGCAATAAAGGCAAACACCCCATCATCCGGCTGTTGCCTCTTTGACGATCTCATCCATTGGCTCCCGTGGCTTCCAGGCTCTGGATTTCCTGCAGCAGAACTCCAGGCGTCTCAGTTTCGCGAGAACCAAACTCCTCCCGGTCAGCGGAGCCTTTCACACGGAGCTGATGGCGTCGGCCACCGAGCCGCTCCAAGACGTTCTCAGACAGGTGGAGGTCAGTGTGACGACACTGTGATCGCAGTGTTTTTATTTATTGATTACAAGGCAACGGATATGGATTTGGCCATCAATTCTGAGTTTTGTTTGTAGTCTTTTTTTTTAAACCATGTTAATAAACTTGTTGGATTATTTAGAGTGCTTCATAGATTTCTTTTCTTTTCTTTTTTCAATTTCTTTTAGAATAACTCAATTCAATTGTTATCTGGTATAACAATTGAATTGGGAGTTGGTATTCTTTTAGAAAATTGCCAAAATGATTAAAATGGCAGCAAATTACATTTTAAATGACACCCCAACGAAATATCAAATACTGTTTATTCCTATTCATCCTCTTCCCGCTCAGGTGCGGCGTCCCGAGATCAGCGTGTACTCCAACGTGGACGGCAAGCGCTACATGAACGAGAGGCACGTGCGGCGGCAGCTGGTCAAGCAGCTGGTGTCGCCCGTGAAGTGGGAGCAGACGCTGCACGAGATCTACCAGAGGGAGCAGGGCAAGAGCTTCCCGCACACGTACGAGGTCGGCCCGGGCAAGCAGCTGGGCGCCATTCTCCAGAAGTGCAACCTGAAGGCGCACAGGACGTACACGCACGTGGAGATCACCACGTACGACAAGGACGAGGATGAGGAGGAGGAGGAGAAGTAGGCTTATCAAGAGAACGGGAGGAAATGGACTGAAAACGAGCCCCCCCCCTTTTTTTTCTTTTTTTTTTTAATTAAAGAGACAAAAACATGGTTTTCGTTGTTATTTTTATTTGCATGATAAGAAAAGCAGTTTTCCAAGCTGCCACTGAAAGTCCAGCTCCCGTCATTTTTTTTATTTTTTTTTTTTACATAAAGCCAAGTTAAAAATCCTCATCTGTTTAAAAAAACAAAACAAAAAAACAATCTTAAACCAGTAAGAAACTAACGTGGATACAAAAGACTGCAGGCCTGCAACAGTCGGCTCCTGGAAACATCATGTCAGTGCTACATTATACTGGGCAGCTGAAGCTGATTGAACTCCGCATGCATTTCACTGTGTCACGATCACATCGCTCAGGAAGCTGCTCACAGTCGCCGCCTCCAATACCGCTGGTTTCAAAAAGTACCAAAACAAAAGAGAACTCAAAGTAAACAGCAGAAACGAATCAGCTAGCGGTAATAATCACTCGTCATCATGGCGCTCTAGTTCCTCCATTCCGTCCATATGGCGCCGAAGAGAGCCACGGCGGCAACCAGTGCCACGGTAACCAGGGCTCCTCTCGTCCAATCAGTGCAGGTTATTGGTTTCAAACTGGTAACCTGGGAAACAAAGCCTTACATTACAATGTATTCATTTATTCATTTGAACGTTTAATCGCCTGACCGTTGTGTCTCTGCGGAGGCGGCCATGTTTTTACAGTGGCCCAGAATGAGCATGCTAAACAAGTTTCGGGTTGTCATGGTAACGGCGGCTTCTCCCGCATAATGAGGACTATTCGGCTGGAACATGCGACCAACCCCACCACTAGATGTCACTAAATCCCCTGCACTATATTAAACCAAAAAAAAAACAAAAAACAAAAAAAAGGTGATTTAAAAAGGGTATTACCCAGGTGGTCCAGGCCTCAGCTCTGCTGAGACCCTGCCCAGGGGCAGTGCTCACTATCCAGGCCTTCACCGCAGCCGAGAGGCCCTGGAAGCCCCACAGCTGACTGTGCAGCTCCCTGCAACACAGACAGCCCCAGGTCAGACAACAGCACAGGACTAACGGGTGAATGACACGACGTGTTCTTACCGGTACACGGTCCTGGTCAGTGCCTGAGCAGGTCTCAGGATGTGCAGGGGGCTCGGCAGCCGGTTCGGCCGCCGGCCGGTCCACTCGCGGTCCAGCTGGTCTCCGATGGCGGCCAAGTGGCGGGCGGTGGCGCGAGCCTTCCTGTCGCTGATCCTGCAACGTAAACACCCAGGTCGTTCTCAGCTCGAAGGGCACTGGTTTGTTTTTGGCACAACTGAAAGCACGTGGTCCGTGGCCTCAGGCTTAACTTTCTGCATCTGTAGTTTGCTGTTATTGTTTTTAAAGGGGCTGTATGTACAGTTTTTTTATAACTTTAAAATGTTCAGAGCGTTTAGAGGTAAGTCTTCACATCATAATGCATCATTGAATTGTGTAATGGAGATATCAACAGGATACTCAACCAGCCGGTAATACCACTTTTTGACCACTAGAGTGAGCCATAAGCCAATGCTGCGCTCTCGCCCTCACTGACACTGGTTCACTCCCTTCTCAGGCTTCTTTTCTGAACTTGCAACCTTTCCTTGAGGTGCTTGTGATTTTGCACAATGCTGACATCTCCTGTCCCTAAATGGAACTGCGTAAAAAAAAAGTGACACACAGACCCTTTAAAAGTCACCCTTGAGTCCATCGTACCTGCGGTTAATGTCAAACAGGACGCCTGCGTCCACCTCACCAGGTCCAGCCTGGACGGACACCACATGACTGAGCTGTCTGCTCTGCTCCACCATCTTTGTTTTCTGAGAGAGAGAGAGAGCAGACCAGTATTATGCAAATGAATCTGTATTGGTACACGTGCCTTGAAGTGGAGATAATGGATGCATGGTGTGACACTGGCACCCCCCCCCCCTCCCCTTCCCCCTCCACAACCCCCCCCCCCTCCACCCCCGACTCCCAACGTCGATAAACAGGCTGTGTCAATAGTGGCTCATGTTACCAGGATAGGTGGCGGCTGTGTTGCCGGGGAGAGAGAATCCTCGCCCGATAAGAAAACAGGCTCTCCCAGGTTCGAGGGGACCACGTCACCAGTTGGACGACGTCCAACGGTTATGGTCCACCTGGATACGGAGAGGGTTTCGCCCCTTAAATGGACATGAAACCACCTTCCTCTGTCCCTTTGACTCTCTGTTCTCGGCCCCCCGAGCCTCTGCCCCCTGGTCCCAGTTCCTGTAGGGCCCCGAATGCAAATGCTCCATTTCCATAACTCAAATCAAGCAAACTGCCTCGTACGTTCACTTAGAAGTCGATATAAAAAAACAACTAAATGTTTGTTATACCTACGAATCATCACAACTCCTCAGGGAGACGACGTGATAAGACCAAAAACATTCAAATTAAAGACAAATATTGAAGAACAGCTCATCATAATAACGTGTAAGCCTCCAAACAATAATATCAGCTTTGTTGTTACATGATACTACCGTACGATAGTCTGGAGTCATATTGTCACAACAAAGCCATGAAGTCATTCCTTTGATCCAAAGCAAACAAAGGTCAAAGTCAAGATCACCCGTTAAACTGCATGTTTTTTTTTTTAAACCCACACATTTGAGAAATTCATTACAAATATAATGCAGTATATTAATGTGATGTCATTATGATAATGAATCTTCCCTGGCAGGCACAATATGAAAACAAAGTCACACCAACCGTTTATGTAGATTAAAGTCGACGCCGCCCTGTAACAAACATGAAGACATTGTTTTGGTTCAAAAAGGTCAAAGAAAACTGAAGTCAATAAATGTTTACAAGGTATTTCTTGCCCCTGAACTCACAGCAGCGTCCTTTAATCTCGTTGCTCACAGGTAACTGCCAAAATTTGTCTGACTGGACCCGGACACGCCTTTACCTGCTGCTGCTGGGAGTGGCCACTAGGGGGCAACAGAGAGCTGGATATGGATTCGCTGAGAGCAGGTCAGGTTTTAAACGAAACTATTTTAACTGTAAATATAAAAACAAACTGTTGATTTGGATGAAGTAAATTTGGATGTAATAATAATAATAACAACCACAACAACATTAATAATAATTCTAATTATAATAATTATTATTGTTATGATCCAGGTGCTGGATTATAATAATAATAATTATTATTATTATTATTATCCTTGCGGGGGGGATGATGATTTGTTGCAAAATATAATATATAAATATCTTATAATGTATTATCAATTCATCCTGATCATTCTATAGCCCTTGTTTTACATCGTTGGAAGCAAAGTTTAATCTAGGAAGTGTACAGTCCTCACACTGCCCCCTGTGGGCAGTCTGCGGCAACAACACCCTGCAATGACTTCACTGCGTCCTCCGTTGCTAGGTTATTTTCCCAGAAAGGCCGAGCCCTCAACGGTATCTTTTTGTGTTTTTAACACATTATCCGACATAAACAGTTTAAGCCTAATCTTAACTCGACCGTGGATGTTGTTGTGCGTCTATTTGCTCGCGAACAGACCTTTTTATTCTGACAAGCACTTTGTCTTCGCCAGCTCCTCGGCTCCTCCCTGAGCAACTTTAGCATGTTAGCATACATGTAAGCTAACATGGGAGGGACCGGCCGCTGGCTGTGATGTCTGGCCGCCTCTCCGCCGCTGTGCCGGGCTGCGAGTCCACCTAACGTCGGCTCGGGGGTGGGTGTGCGTGTGTGTGTGTGTGTGTGTGTGTGTGTGACCGGGTGATGTGCGGCCAGCCTCTGCGGGAGGAGCAGCATCAGTCCGGGGAGGAGGTGGCGGCGGTGGTGGTGGTGGCGGAGGAGGAGGAGGAGGAGGCGGAGGCGGCGGCGGCGGCGGCGGCTCCAGCATCAGCAGCATCGACCTGCTAACGTGCTAACCACAGCTAGCAGGTGCTGATGACTGGCTCTTTTACTGACATTGTTTTTAAGTAGGTATCATGTGTTTCCTCCCTGTCTCTGGCTTGTTGTTTCTCTGGCGGTGGTGGTGTTGGTGGTGGTGGTGAGGGTGTTCTGTTTACCCCGGGGTTTGCTCTGCTCCTGTGCCCCAGAGGGAGGCGCCATGGCCGGGAAGGTGAAGTGGGTGACAGACATCGAGAAATCAGTGCTCGTCAACAACTTCGAGAAACGAGAGTGGATCCAAGTGGCAGAGAACGAGGACTGGAACTTCTACTGGTGGGTGTCACGTGTTTGCTGCCCGTGGTGTGTGCTGTCAGTGGCTGTGGAGACACACGTGCAGTATTACATGGAATATATAATATATATAAGTACTGAAAGTACTCAATTCAGTTAGAACCTTCCCATGCAAATAAAGGCAGTGAACCAGGTTTAATGTGCGTGGACTTCGTTTCCCTCTGCCTGTCACGTACCTGTACTTCACTAAAGTAGATTTAATGTGAGTATTTTTCCCCGTGAATCCCTCAAACACTTAAGTATGTACGAAATTGAGTGTGTTATGTCATATTGTTTAGAAGTGACAAAAAGGACCGAAATCGTACACACTGCACCTTTAAACAGTACAACAGTAACCCATAGAGGAGTGTAGTAGCCAGCCATAATGACCCAGTAGAGAGTGTGTGCGGAACAGTAAAAAGCTTTGTTTATGTCGAGCGCTCGGGTTCTTTTCGTTGGTTCAACGAACGAATGCATTCATCTCAAGGTCCTGTGTGTTGATATCTCGATGTGCAGGATGAGCATCCAGACCATCCGGAACGTGTTCAGCGTGGACACGGGCTACCGCCTGTCAGACGACCAGATGGTGAACCACTTCCCGAACCACTACGAGCTGACCAGGAAGGATCTGATGATCAAGAACATCAAGCGCTACAGGAGGGAGCTGGAGAAGGAAAGCAGCCCGCTGGCGGAGAAGGACGAGAACGGGAAATACATCAACCTAGGTTCCCTGGAAATACATTCGCCCCCTACTCGCACCTTCCTTCGCCACTGTCGCCCCCTCCATGACCGGTCGCTGTCCCTTGTGTGCAGATTTTGTCCCCGTGACGTTTATGCTCCCGGCCGATTACAACCTCTTCGTGGAGGAGTTCCGAAAGAATCCGTCCAGCACCTGGATCATGAAGCCGTGTGGGAAGGCTCAGGGCAAAGGCATCTTCCTCATCAACAAGCTCTCCCAGATCAAGAAGTGGTCCAGAGACAGCCGCACGTCCACGTGAGTCCGCGCACGTTTCGCCCGCATACCCCCGGCCCCCTGCTTTTTCTTTCCCCCTCGTCACCCCTGCTGATCCATCAGCTTCCGCTGAGGTTGTGCCGTTTGTGTTCTCGCAGGTTTGTGGCGGCCTCTAGCGGTAAGGAAGCGTACGTGATCTCCCTGTACATTGACAACCCTCTGCTGATCGGGGGCAAAAAGTTTGACCTGCGCCTCTACGTCCTGGTGACGACGTATAGACCCCTGAAGTGCTACATGTAAGCTCTCGACGCTCATTGATGTTCACACTTTATGTTGAAACAAGAATGAAATGAAGTGTTTATTCTGGAATTTCAGTTGTTTGACAGCGTTTTTTACAATTTTGTATTCACCAATGACACGTTTTGAGAGTGAATCAATCATGTTTGTAAGTTTAAATGTTCTATAAAACTCCTTTTTAGAGCCTTGTGCTATTGTATAGAAGTTTATTATTCATTCCACCGTCTCCATTGTGTTGACCCTCAGGTACAAACTGGGCTTCTGCCGCTTCTGCACAGTGAAGTACACGCCCAGCACCAGTGAACTGGACAACATGTTTGTTCACCTCACGAATGTGGCCATCCAGAAACACGGGGTAAGTCGGAGTCGTGTCCATCAGTGAATATTCGACTTTAAAGGGACACTCCACCAATTCCTCACCGACTCAACAAGCAGCCGAAGCCACGTTAAGCCCCCTTCGGTATCGCATATTTTCACTGAGTCATCCTCACACACACACACACACACCCACGCACTCGCTGAACCTCGTGTGTGAAATTGTCGGATGACTCCTTTAAAGTAATCACAAGAACTCCCAATTTGAAGACTTTCAAACTCCGTGTCTCCGATGCAGGACGACTACAACCACGTCCATGGGGGCAAGTGGACGGTCAGCAACCTGCGGCTGTACCTGGAGAGCACCAGAGGGAAGGAGGTGACGAGCCGACTCTTTGACCAGATCAAGCACATCCTGGTGCAGTCGCTGAAAGCTGTGGCTGTGAGTACATGCGTGCGTTGACCTGCGGAATGACTGTGTGGCGCTGGACTTCAGGCCTTCGATAGCCCAGTTGGTAGAGCGGGCGACTGTACTGGTAAATCCTGCTCGTCCTTAGGTCGCTGGTTCAAATCCGGCTGGCAGGAGTGTGATTTTGACCCTGAATACGTGCTGTGTGTTTCACTCACCGTCGAGCGATCTCACCGTCGATGAGCTTGTCGGTGTGACAGGACAGAAATGGGTGTGTAGGTTTCCTTTCCAGGCCTTCGATAGCTCAGTTGGTAGAGCGGAGGACTGTAGGGGAAGTGCCCAGTCATCCTTAGGTCGCTGGTTCAAATCCGGCTCGAAGGAAGCTGTTTTTACCCAGCGTCATTGATCTCACTACCAATGAGCTCGTCAGGGAAGAAATGGGTGTGTAGGGTTCTTCCTCAGACCTTCGAGAGCTCAATTGGTAGACTGGAGGACTGTAGTGGTACGGAGTAGGCATCCTTAGGTCGCTGGTTGAAATCCCATTTGAAGGACTTGTTTTTTACTCGGCACCAGTCATCTCATCACCGCTCAACTCGTCAGTGTGGCAGGAAAGAAAGGGGTCTGTAGGATCAACCCTCTTTCATTTCCAAACCTTCGATAGCTCAGTTGGTAGAGCGGAGGACTGTAGTGGAAGTACCTAGTCATCCTTAGGTCGCTGGTTCAAATCCGGCTCGAAGGAAGGATCTTTTTCCCAGCATCACTGATCTCACTACCAATGAGCTCGTCAGGGCAGAAATGGGTGTGTGAAATCTAACAACAGACCTTCGATAGCTCAGTTGGTAGAGCGGAGGACTGTAGTGGTAATAGCTAGTCATCCTTAGGTCGCTGGTTCAAATCCGGCTCGAAGGAAATCTTTTTCGCTTGGTCCAACCCTCATCGGAACAAAGTAGCAAGCGGTGTTACCGGGGAAAACATTGCGCAACATTCCAACAATCATTGACTCTCGTCATTCTTTGTCGCTTACAGGCCTGAGCTGCACGGCTGCTCATCTGGTTTCGAACCCCTGAGCCGTGCAAGGCGCCTTCGATAGCTCAGTTGGTAGAGCGGAGGACTGTAGTGGTAATACCTAGTCATCCTTAGGTCGCTGGTTCAAATCCGGCTCGAAGGAAGCATGTTTTACCCAGCGTCACTGATCTCTCTACCTGTGAGCTCATCAGGGAAGAAATGGGTGTGTAGGATTCTTCCTCAGACCTTCCAGAGCTCAGTTGGTGGAGAGGTCTTTAGTTTGCTGTTCACCGATGAGCTCTGTCACTGCGTTAGGACAGAAATGGCTGTGTCATTTTCAGCTTTAGACCTTCGATAGCTCAGTTGGTAGAGCGGAGGACTGCAGTGGTATGATGTTGGCAACTTTAGGTCTCTGGTTCCGATTAGGAGGAGTTGTGTTTTACTCAGCATCAGTCATCTCGTCACTGATGAGCTCGTCAGTGTGGCAGGACAGAAACGGGCGTTTCGGGTCTTCCTCCGTACCTTCGATAGCTCAGTTGGTAGAGCGGAGGACTGTAGTGGGTCGACCTAGTCATCCTTAGGTCGCTGGTTCAAATCCGGCTCGAAGGAAATGTTTTTTTTACTCAGCATCACTGATCCCACTACCAATGAGCTCGTCGGTGTGGTAGGACAGAAATGGGCGTGTCAGTTTCAGCTTCGGACCTTCGATAGCTCAGTTGGTAGAGCGGAGGACTGTAGTGGGAAAACCTGGGCATCCTTAGGTCGCTGGTTCAAATCCGGCTCGAAGGAAGTTCCTTTTACTGAGCTCGCTACCAATGAACTCGTTAGTGTGGCAGGACAGAAATGGGTGTGTCGGTGTTAATTTCATACCTTCGATAGCTCAGTTGGTAGAGCGGAGGACTGTAGTGGTAATACTTAGTCATCCTTAGGTCGCTGGTTCAAATCCGGCTCGAAGGATGCATGTTTTACCCAGCATCACTGATCTCTCTACCTGTGAGCTCGTCAGGGAAGAAATGTGTGTGTAGGGTCCTTCCTCAGACCTTCCAGAGCTCAGTTGGTGGAGAGGTCTTTAGTTTGCTCTTCACCGATGAGCCCTGTCGCTGCGTTAGGACAGAAATGGCTGTGTCATTTTCAGCTTTGGACCTTCGATAGCTCAGTTGGTAGAGCGGAGGACTGTAGTGGGTCAACCTAGTCATCCTTAGGTCGCTGGTTCAAATCCGGCTCGAAGGAAACCTTTTTTTTAACTCAACATCACTGATCCCACTACCAATGAGCTCGTCGGTGTGGTAGGACAGAAATGGGCGTGTCCGGTTCAGCTTTGGACCTTCGATAGCTCAGTTGGTAGAGCGGAGGACTGTAGTGGGAAAACCTGGGCATCCTTAGGTCGCTGGTTCAAATCCGGCTCGAAGGAAGTTCCTTTTACTGAGCTCGCTACCAATGAACTCGTTAGTGTGGCAGGACAGAAATGGGTGTGTCGGTTTCAAGTTCGTACCTTCGATAGCTCAGTTGGTAGAGCGGAGGACTGTAGTGGAAGTGCCTAGTCATCCTTAGGTCGCTGGTTCAAATCCGGCTCGAAGGACAGTGATTTTGATCATGTATCTGGAGACCAAGAACATCTGCTGCAACCACTCTCCTTAAGTTATTCATTTCCATATACCCTTAGAATTTGAATGGAGACCTAATGGGTCATTAAATATCTTTAATTAAGTGGAACAAACGACTTCATACGATCAAACAGAGATGAAAATCTTGTGTTCCGGTCACGTAAAATGGTGTCAAATTGTATTCCAACAGACATTTGTAAGACTCATCGCCTCCACTAACATCAGCGCCTCTGGTCGATCACTTCCTGTCCCACTCACTCTCCGTTTCCTGCTCCTCTCAGCCCGTGATGAACAACGACAAGCACTGCTTCGAGTGCTACGGCTATGACATCATCATCGACGACAAGCTGAAGCCATGGCTCATCGAGGTAACTCAAATCAAACGCCGCTTCGCCGTGCGCGTGCACACGCCCTACTTAGTCAAATGCTAATCACGAGCGTGGAGGCGTCTGCCTCAGGAAAACATGTTTTCGCACTGACTCATCCTCTCCCGGCCCACAGATACTTACAGTGACTCCGCTTCACTATTGAGCAACTCTAAACGGCCCCGGGGCTGATCCTGCGCCTGTGTCTGCTTGGATCCGGGGCCTCGGACGCCGTTTCATCCGCCCGTTTTACTGTCACTGATCCAGCTTTGAAACATTACGTGTATCACGTGCTGCAGGCTGGTACAAGCCGAAACGCCAGCTGCTGTTTTCCTCTAAGGAACCGTGACTGCGCTACTTGCTCTGAAAGCGGCTGAGCGAAGGCGCCGGGTTTCCAGGCCAGGAGGTCGGGGCTATTTCTGTCGACCGATGCGCTCTATTTTGGTTCGACACCGATTCGGTCGGCGGGCGGGAACGCGTGCCACAGGCCTGGCCGCTTCTCACTCCTGCTTCTCGCGCTTTGGTGTCGTGACATTAGATGACAGTCGCTGTGAGGGTGTGCGCGCGCGGCCGCAGCCAACGCTCATTAAAAAGGCGTTTAAAGTGTTTGCACCGCTGGAATCTGATCAAGGAATTGTGTGTGTGTGTGTGTGTGTGTGTGTGTTGATTTCACAGTCATGGTTAAAAGTCCACTGTGAAAGGTGATGGTGAAATGAAAGTGCTCACTTACCTTGAGTCCTTTACATTTACATCACCACCCCAGAATGGCCGCCATGTTGCACCGCTGTGCTTTTATGGTTGCACAGAATGGACCAAGTAAACTAAAAAAAAAGGCCACTGTGGGTTCTCTGGGGGTTGTTCGGGCTGCAATACTCAACTTCACCACTAGATGTCCTTCCATGCTAATCTAATCCTATGCAGCCTCTGACTGACCCACGGGGAATTCAAACATGCACACACGAGTTCATTATTAAGCCCCGAGCATGTCCTGGAATCTCATTAGAGGTTTTCACCACACTGGTCGATGATCATCAGAGTTTCGCACGTGTTTTCGCCAAAACGCCACGAGACAAAACTTTGAAATGTGGCACAAAGGTTCGCTTAGAGTCACCGATTATTTCATTCGCTCTTGGTGATCGAAGGGAGAGGCAACGTTGGCCTCACTGATCATACATTTGGCCCCTCGAACCTCTACCGCCTATCTCTGCCTTTAAATAGTGACGCAGACTCCAACAAGCTGAGTTTAGAAAAGTAGTTCAAAGGTCAAAGTCGGGGTGTGCTCATGTTTCTCTTTGGAATTCATGTAGATTGAAACTGCACCGGTTGTAACACTGGGTGCTACTTCTGTTTTTTACACCTTGTGTTGAAATGCTAATGTGGGCCCCCCCCCCCCCGCTCTCTCCCTCCGGCTCCTCAGGTCAACGCCTCCCCCTCCCTCACCTCGAGCACGGCCAACGACCGCATCCTGAAGTACAACCTCATCAACGACACGCTCAACATTGTCACGCCCAACGGGGAGATCCCGGACTCCCGCTGGAACCGCAACCCGCCCAGGGAGGCGCTGGGCAACTACCAAGTCCTGTGAGTGACACCAGTGAATTCCCTCCGACGCGCTCGAGCGAGCAAACGGAGGAGAGTTAGGCAGACTTGTAAAAATAGCGCTCAGAGGGGGAAGTGAGTCACCGTTACCCCCTGGTTTCTCCGGGCTGGAACTCACACCCTTCGATAGCTCAGTTGGTAGAGCGGAGGACTGTAGTGGTAATACCTAGTCATCCTTAGGTCGCTGGTTCAAATCCGGCTCGAAGGAAACCTTTTTTCCGCTTGGTCCAACCCTCATCGGAACAAAGTAGCGAGCGGTGTTACCGGGGGGGAAAAGAGCGCGCAACATTCCAACAATCGTCGTCTTTCGTCATTCTTTGTCGCTTACAGGCCTGAGCTGCACGGCTGCTCATCTGGTTTCGAACCGTTGAGCAATGCGAGGCGCCTTCGATAGCTCAGTTGGTAGAGCGGAGGACTGTAGTGGAAGTACCTAGTCATCCTTAGGTCGCTGGTTCAAATCCGGCTCGAAGGAGTGTGATTTTGACTCACGTCATGTGTCGGCCACGTTCTCCTGGCCTCCTCCTACATTTCACTCATAGTGGAGGATGTTCACCTGGTGACCGAGGAGATGGGGCCACGGGATAAATGAGATCAACTTGGTTCGAGTTCATGCTCCGTTCAGAGCGGTCGCGGAAATGCAGAGCAACTCACGCTATGATGTCGCGATATAGGACAAACAATTTTGGAGTTTCAGGACGATTCACTATCCAAGGAGCAGGAATGATGCACGTTGGTTAAAATGTTCCTCCTCGGACTCATTGGTGCTAAGCGCTGACGGCTAACTGATGTGGTGAGGCGAATGGGCCGGCACCCGTTTCTGTCGAACCTCACCACCGATGAGTCGAGGAGCGGCGGTTAAAACAAAACCCTCCTCCGAGCCGGATTTGAACCAGCGACCCAAGGATGTCCAGGCGCTCCCACGACAGTCCTCCGCTCCACCAACTGAGCTATGGAAGGGTGACGGGCGTGGGCCACACACACACAGGCGATGGACCGGGGCGTTTACACAATGCACGCTTGTCCTGCGGACGGCTCCTCCCTCCCCTCCCCGTTGTTTCAAGAGGTCACGTGTGCCCGGTGCTCACCAGCAGGGTGTCGTCCGGGCTGTGCCCAGTCGTTAGGGCGGGCGAGGGGGCGGCGGCGGCAGCGGCGGCCAAAAAGTGTCAGGGCGATCAGCTGTCTGAAACAGAGAGGGAAAACATGTAGCTCACGTCTGGCACGCCGCTGATGTCGGAGGAGGTCAGTGATCCGTGACTCAGTGTGTCAAGTCCAGTTTTTCCAAAAAGGCAGCATCTGTCAAAGCAAACAGTTCCACAAGGGCATCAACCTTCTCCGCCTCCGCTCTTTGTCTGTGTCAGTGTCAGTGAAGCGTCGTGACATAATAAATGGGTTCAAAGGGTCGCGGGTGTGTGCTTAGGTCGTCTACTCTTTGCTTCTCCGTCCCTTCGATAGCTCAGTTGGTAGAGCGGAGGACTGTAGAGGCGCAACCCCGGGCATCCTTAGGTCGCTGGTTCAAATCCGGCTCGAAGGAGGAACATTTTAACCGACAGTCCATCGACACACAGCTGAAATAACTCATTTCGCTCCTGGTCAATGGATGAAGTTCCCTCCTGAATCTCCAAAATGGTTCCGCCGAACGTGACTGCAGAGTTCTCCAACCCGATTTGTATTTTTATTTTTTTAATTATAGCATGAACCGCTCTGATTTCCACTATCATGCCCCACAGGTGATCCCGTTCATCGTGTGGCGCCATCTTCAGGTCACTGTGTATTTTTCTTTAAACATCCTCCACTATGAAAGTAATGGTTAAGTGAATACAGCATAACATGTGCAGTACGACCGTTTCATGGATCCAGACTCAAAATGTCACTCCTTCGAGCCGGATTTGAACCAGCGACCTAAGGATGCCCGGCATTTCCACTACAGTCCTCCGCTCTACCAACTGAGCTATCGAAGGCCTTGGAGAAGGTGCGGCACAGCTCGTTGTAATTGCGCAACTTTGCCCCAGGGGGACTCCTGAGAGTTGTGTTTGCTCAGCGCTAATCTCAGCGAGAGGTCGACTCAGGTGGTGACTGACTGAAACTGCTGGCGCCTACTTCCTGTTCCTGGCCGCGCCTGACCAACTCCTCCTCTCTCCAGGTACGACGAGGAGCAGGAGCAGAGCGAGAGCGAGCTGCGGAGCCGCTCGGGAATGTCGCTGGGCTCAAAGGGGTCGAAGGGGAGTGCGGGCGTTCGCCCCGCCGCCGCCACCTGGAAGTGAGGTGATGCCATTGGCTCCTAATGACTTCCTGTGCAATATTACAGGGTGCGGCCGTGGCACACAGAGGACAGAAATGGACCACCCAGACTATTTATTTTTTATTTTTTACTCCAAATATCTCCACCCTCCCTCTCCCTCTCCCTCTCTCTCTCTCGCTCCCCCCCCCCCCCCTTTCACTGACTGAGGGGCAATGACCCTGTTGCTGGAGTGGAGAAAATCAACAATGAGGTCATGTTGTATTTGCAGTTCAAAGGTTGGAGACCGTTCGTATGAGTGTGTAGCCAGAACTGTCAAAAGAATGCAAGGGGGTGGGCGGGGGGGGGGGGTTTAGCGGCACGACAGCACGAGAATATGGAGAAATGACCCACGAACACGTCCGGAGACGGAGGCACTAACAGTTGGATTGCAGTTACATGTAGAGACACATGTGAAAATGTAACTTTGAGAGAGATGAATTCATAATGTGAGCTATGCATGATTACAGAGCCCCGCCTTCTGGACACGCACTCTGATGCTGTGAGATGAAGGAAAAGGAATATTGTTAAAATAGGATTTAATGACAGGCAGGTGATACTTAGAATTAGCGGAAAGAAAAGTATTATTAATGGAGTTATTCATTTTTAAGTATGTTCGTTAATATCGTTAGTATAATTACGTGTGGGAGAGGGCGAGTTCTACGATTGTATTCAGTCATTTGCCAATGTGTTGATTCATTTAGGGATGAATCTCTGCTTTTCTATGAGTCCTGTTGATTCTTATTTTACTTTTAAAGTTAAAAAATAATGCTAACAGGCCTCTTTATTTTCTCTTTATAGAATTATGCAAACATGACGGAGCAGTGCTCTTCATCCAGGCTCTGTCATGTTTGATGAATGTAATCAGTCTGGAGCGTGGGATTAATCTGTGACAAGTGACCCCTGCGCTTTATGTTGTTGTTGTTGTTGCCACGGCAACAAAGCAGGTCCCTGCATGGCTCTGCTACCTGACCTCAAAAAGCTCCCTTACATGTTTATTGATTTGTTATTTGCCGTCCAATCCCACCATTGCTCTGTAGTGGGATTTGTTTAGAGCTTTGCAGTAATGATTCTCTGAATGATATTCATTTTAAGTTCCTTTTAATAAAATATCATGATTCGTGCCGCCTAGATGTTATTTTCACATTTTAAATCATATGCACATGGAGAAATAATTGGCGAACTGGCCCTTTAAGGAGGTTTTGAATGAATTTGCATGCAGGATTTCTCACATCCTTTTTAGATATGACACCAAAGACCTAAGGGTGTGTGTCACCACTCATACTCCTCATTGAATAGATGTGTGGTGATGTTTAAAGAGGTTTATATTGAGTTGTGCTTGAGTAAAGAAAGCCTCTATATTTATTTTTGAACGAGTTTATGAAAAAATCATCAGTGTCTCAGACATTGCATTTGTATTTGCAGACTGCTGTGTTTTACTTTATTTGATATGCGGTTGACGAAACTGACCCTGTCATTATACTCTGTCATTTCCTGAACACGTTTCCTGATAGTTATAAACCCGGTTTTGTTTGAGTGACACAAACTACACATCCTATATAGAAATACCTGCAAAATAGACAAGACAACATCTGGTATTGTAACAATCTATGGCACACCATCGTACACGGTGCGAGTTGAGGTTAAATAAATACTATAATATAAAAACTCTTCCAATAATGAGTTGAAACTTTTCAAGGGAAATCAGTCTGATCCTCATTTGAGGACTTATTTATTCATTTCATAGCTCAAAGCTTCTCTATGTCTCTGTCTCCGATTAGGAACCATTGTGCAAAGGGATCGGGGCTGTGAGAATGTGACGTCAGACAGGTGGGGCCTCTCCATAGTTTGCATAAAGTTAAACAGTCTTCAAGTGGAGGGATGAGGATGTTTGTTCATGTCAAAATAAACTTATGTTCAACTGAAGTGACAGTAAATAGAAAGGAGGAAGTTAATGATCCAATATCCCACAGACTTTGGGATGTGGGATATTGGATTAAGTTAAAGCTTTAAGCTAAAGCTATTCAGAGTCAGAACGGGTATAGGCATCACAATTATACACCTGTGATGAAAAGAGCACTTCTGCGACATTATAAAGTTTATTTAAAAAATATCCCTGGCAAATTGTTTATGATTTTTGATGAAATTAGTGTAAGGTCATTAGATTATTACTATTATTATTAGTTACAGTTCATTTTAAATAAAGAAGATGCAATACATGGCAATATTAGTGAGTCAATGAATTATGTCTGAATCATCCAAAAACAATTTGGAACGATTTTAATTGTTCACTCGAGTCCCTCACTGGCCTTTTTATTTTGGAAATCTCAACCGGAAATGCTGTGTTGCAGTAACTTCCGCTGTCCGGCTAACTGAGGCTGCCGTCTGTCAGTCAGTCGGATCGCTGCTGCTGCTGCTGCTGCTGCTGCTGCTGCTGGTGCCGCCGCCGAGCGGAACGAAAACGGGCAAGAAAAAGATTCATTAAGTGGAAGTAAGAAGAAACTTCAGCCTCCGGTTCAACGTAAACCGCCCGGAGGAGTCAAACAAACCCAGGTAAGTTCACACTGACACTTTTACTGTCGTACCTTTTGACTTTTGACTTACTTTTGCGAAGGCTGGGGGCTAATATTCGCTAACACCATCACCGCTAGTGAGGGAGCTAAAGTGAAGTTAAAGTAACTTCCCGTTGGGAGGAGGAGGCTGTTCGACTTTTGTTTCACACTGGAGTGAATGTTTGAAAGCGAAGTTTAACGACTTCAACGTTAGCCCCGCGTGTAGCTAGCGAGGTGGGTGTTATCGGGGGCAAGTTAAAGTGCATAGTTTGAAGCTAGCATCATGGTAACAAACTAGCATTGTCATTCCAAGTGGGTTTTTAAAAAAGGTTCTGGTCGCCCGCCCCCGAAATGGAGTTGTTCGCCCCGGGCTTGTGTGGAGCTCTCTCCCGGAGACTCTGGTGTTTCGTTGCCTGGAGTGATGAAGGGTGGGGCAGGTTTCGCGTGTTGTGAGGTAACTCCTGGGTCCATATCTTGTCATCCTGTGTTTATACTTTGTTTTGTAGCCCGTGTCCAATTTATTAGGCACACACCCACTAATGGCAGTGATGCCTAACGTAAGATCTGACACTGTCCCTGAGAGGTCACACACACGTCACTACTGTACTAGTATTAGTGTTCTACTGTATTGTATCATATCAAGATATGTATTATATATATATTTTTTTAAAGTATTATTTATGATACAGTATGTCTTTGTCAGGGCTGCAACTAACAATGATCCGATAATTGCTAAACAAACTTACACTAACTTAATCGTTTTGGCACTGGCCAATGACTGGGTTGGTGAATGTGACGTCATACATAGTTGATCAACAAATATGTGATGAAAAGCGTGCCAGTGAATATTTATATTTACTGCCCCCTGCTGTTAATTGATTGCTTAATTGGTTGCCAGCATGCATTAACAATGGACTAATCAGCTAGTTGTTGTTGCTTTGCCAGCATCGTCTTAGTTTTGCGTCACTCGTAACTCGGGGTGGAAGAAACCGAAGCCGGTGTGTTAGCATGCTAACTTAAGCCCGCGCTTTAGAGCTTATCTCTGCGAAACTCTGTTTTTGATTAAATGATCCAGGTCACCATGACTCGATGAGATTACTTGGCTTACCTCTGGTGAGGCAATCTGCACAACATGGCGTCCACATTCCACCCCTCATATTCATCACGCCTCGCATATGTGCGCAGGATTGACACGTCTTGATCCAGCAGTTCAGAGCAACAGCTGTCTTCACATGCTGAGTGTTGTAGAGATGGTTACCATGGCGGACTCGATGCACTGGATCGCCTCCGTACCTAATAAAGTGGCCACCGAGAGTGTATCTAACATCACTGTCATAGCTGCTCATCTGCAGCGCTCGCCCTCAATCTGCCGACCAACCGTCGAACCCTCAAAGTTCACAAAAAGACGTGTCGGCACATTCATTTTGATTAACAGTGGCAAAGTCCTTGGTATGGCACAGTCGCATTTTTGTCAACACGAGGTGATTAATCGGCGGAGAAACCGGCTCTGCCCTCACACAGCACACGCAGTCACGCTGCTGCAATGAACCATCAGCGGAAGTGGCGTGTGTGACACTGTGTTCAAATGGTTTTTTTTAACCTCACACCTGTGTGGTTTTGGTTCGTGTGGCGAGAAGCTCTGTCACGATAAAGCAGTAGTGAAAGCGCTTGTGAGAAAGACGCTGGTTCCCTTTTAGTGTGAAAGTGGGGGTGGTTGGTGTTGAAGTGAGTTAAAGTTAGAACGGCTGTCCCAGTTTAGGCTGCTCTCCGGTGGAGGATCTGTTTTGGGTGTTTTGGTCTCGCGGCCTCGTGCCTAGTGACTTGAAGATGATAAGAATGAGACTTGACTGAAACAAACAGGAAGCATCTGTCTATAAACTTGAACTTAGACCACGTAGTCCCCATCCCTCCAGCTACAGGGTTGGATTCACTTTTGAACCAAACGTACCTGCAGATTAGAACAGTTGTATTCTCCCCATGTAGTATCGTAAACAGTCTTTGGTCATAGTTGCACGTGGAACTGTTCTGAAGTTCTACAACCTTACGTTAACGACAAATGCACCAATCAGTAGAGAATCTCAATTATCTGTTCACAACACAACACTTTAAAGGTCAAAGCTCATGAAGCGGCTTTCACCACTTTCCTGAAATGTCTGCAGCTTTGAAAGCATCACACGAGAACTCGGCCCGCCCGCCCGCCCGCTCGCCGGTGACGTAAGGAATCTCCCCTTCCCTGTCATGTTAAACTGAGTTTCCCCCCATTATGTTCGTCTCCACGCTGCAGGCGTTTCCAGTGGAAAATACCTGAACGTGTGGAACAAAATACCATTGTTTGCCTCCTGCACCGTGGAGCTTTTTCAAACAGGGGAACCGGTCAGTTGCGCGATGACGCGCTCATTAAATGGCGTCTAACTGTGGAGCGGTGGGAGTCCGCCTTGGGAGAGACGTGCCCGTGTTTGTTCGCCATCAGCGGTCGCATGCAGCTGTCGAGCTCACATGAGGGGGGAACGAGGGCAGGGGTGATTGAGTGACGGGCAAATAAAAATCCAGGTCGTGACCCCGCGGCGGCCATGGAAACTTCTGACCTTCAAGCGGAGGGAGGTGAAGGAGCGACTGTATTCGTTTTTGTTTTTTCGTCCTCTCTCTCAGCTCAGTCGGGATTTAGCAACGTCCCGCTGTGGAAATACAATATCGAAAGGATAGATCTGCCCCCCCCCCCCCCCCATCCACCACCTCCACTATTGCAGACATTTAATGCAACAAAAGAAGGAAATGGAAACTTACAGCAACAACAAAAAAAGAATCCCTCCCATGGTCAGATAAGACATTTTCATCTGGCAGCTTCTCACTCTGACAGTGTGTTTTCAACTCTTATGTAATCACCCTGTCTTCCTGAAATGCACGTGCGTGTGTGTGTGTGTGTGTGTGTGAGTGTGTGAGAGATTATTGCAAAATGATGTTCTGGAAACATCTGCAGAGGCCGGAATTACCACAGAGGTGTTTGTGTCTGTCTGTCTATCTGTCTATCCGACATGCCACCTGTCTGTCTCTGTGATTGCATCACAGCAACATACAGCCCTCAGACTTTTCAGGTGTGTCAGTTTCATCACACTAAAGGTGGAGTTTGACGATGAGTATTGCCTGACTGAGTTACTGATTAGTCATGTGTTGTATGAATGTCAATGGGTCAATGTTGATGAATGAAGGGATTCCTTTGTAAGATCGTCTGGAGTTCAGATAATTGCTGATAAGTTTGGTGGTCAACAAGTGAACGGAAGTAAAGCAACATTTATTCGATGTCTTTGGACCTTTTTCCCCCAGATTCATTTTCTGCTCTTCTTTCACGACAAAGTCTAAAAACTGCAAAGATGAATGAGAACATTAAAACTATTTTTGAGGAGTTGTGAGGTCATTTGTAATTCAAGCCTAAAGGTCACAGCTTCTCCAATATAAGGATCCTCTGGGTTATTTCTCTGGCTGTTTCATCATTGCTCCCTCAGTGGCCTTTTCCAGTAAATACCCTTTTGTGGACTAATACAATCATTCTGATGGGCTAATGTCATTTATTCATTGACATCATAGATAAAAGCACAGACTGTGCCGGGGGACATTGGAAGACGATTATATCATATTTGTAAAATTGAAGTGGCATCTCTGCCACAGTGTCGGCCAATGCAGAAGTGACGTGATGGAGACTGTGCAGGTGTGCCCAATAAAGTGCTCACCCAGGGCACGTTTGGGTTTGAGATTGTTTGACATTAGCGCGGCGACGTCCTTGAGACGCACGCGCAGATAAGATTCCCTCCAGACTGGTTCCACGAAAACAAGCTTCGCCTCTCACATTCAACAAACACCATTGTAGCCTCCGGGTGGGGAATCGCGATTCGTAAAGGTGGAATCGCTCGTTGGGTCTCTTGGAACGCCCGACGCGAACGCAGTTTTTTAAGGTGGACTTGCGCATGGATCCCTGTGGGCTGCGTCGGGGCTCATCTCGGTGCCCCACGTATCCTGTTGTTTCCTGATTCCGACACTGTGTCTGCCCGACGACTCCCAGAGCACTGTGAGAAACATAAACACGGGGCGAACCGACAGCTGGCCGCCGCTCCATGGGACAGAATAATGTCTTCGTCCAGCCAAGTGGCTTTCAACGGCTACCGCTGTGTGTCTGTAACAAATGGACGACGTGACAAGCGCTTCCCGTCGTTATTCCGAAATGAAGCGCAAACCTCCTCGCTAATGGAGGCTGCCGTTTTGTTTTGATGATGTCATAGCGATCAAAGGCAGTTGCCCTGTATCATAGGAACCACATCTGTAGAAACCTCTCTTTGGACGCGCGCCATCTCCCGACGTCTAGGAAGCAGACCTTGTGATGTATACAGAGGCAGCCACCAAGGAGCCAATCAAGATGCTCGGTCTTCTGTTTCGCTCTGACTACAGAGGTAAGACGAGCGCACTTGCTGTCCTCTGAACAGGGAATGGATACAGTTGGCTTTGGTAAAGAAAATAGAAGATGGTCTCCTTGGCAAATGGGGAAGGAGCCAATCAGCTCCTCTGAAATACCCACAAACACGCGCTCATTTGGGCGTAGCTGTCTGTCATCCATCTTTATCCCCCCCCCCGTCTACAGCCTCTTCCTCTTATTGCTCGTCCTCGTCATTCTTCCTAAATTGTCCGTCCTTGCAGCAGCTGTGAATGTCACCCTGAGCTTCTGCCATGACTCACGTTCATGTGCTTTTAATATCGCACAAGTCACCTTTTCCTTTTTGCTGTCTCACTGCACAGCCCCCCCTCCCCTTTCCATTAACCGCCCGCTGTTACCATTCATGGAGCTTGCTCCATCTGACTCATTTTCTCAATTTATTCTCTTCTTTAAAATGGCTTTGATGAATAAAATGAAGGCATGGGAACTCGCCCGCATTGCCAAGGTTGAGTGGAGGCATGGCAGCACTTAGGAATGCGTTTGTTCGTTTCTCTCTTGACGCAGCCAGATTCCAGCGCACCCGGTGCCTTCACTTATCGGCTGTTAGTGGATATCATTGTTGTGTTTGATTACGTAATCTCCGAGCCTGTAATCGCGAGGGCCCTTATTCGCACAGCGTTTCTGCAGCCTTGACGAAATCATGCGTTTGTTGCCCGGACAGATTGCCCTGTGTAATTATGCGCCACTTTCTGTTTACATGACAACAACACTCCTGTCCTCATCCTCTATTCTGAGTGTTCTCTCCGTTCCCATGTGGTGTTTTGTGTTTGTGCGTCGCGTCGCACAGTGTTGAATTTTCCAGCATTCTCCCGCCGAGTGACAGATTGAGTGGACTTCGGACCTCGGCTTAGTCAACAGCATTGTTTACAGTTCTGGGTCAAGCCACGTACAATTGTTTGACACAGCCCCCCCCCCCCACCCACCACCCCCACCCCTCCACCCCCTCCCCCATCACCACCACACATGTCCTACAGAGCCAAGGGTGTGCAGACATTTGTTCCTGTTTGCTCCTGATTAGATCAGACCTGGGGAAAGAGCTTTTGTGCTGAAGGAATTCCCAATACATTGTCGTCGATGTTTTTGGCTGCGCAAGGTCATTTTCCATCCATCAGTGTCCTTTCGAATTGAGTGATTAGAACGACGTGATCCGAAAGCTATGCCGAGGTCAAAGCACAAGACCTACTATTATTAGTGTCTTTTTTTTTGCTTCACCCCGGCCTCGTTTGATCCCGATGTTTGTCCTTGTGTGTTTTGTCTAAACCAAAAACTGGTTTGTAAAGTAACACGGACAAAAAAAGTAGCCGGACCAAAACCGACCTGAAGCACAGTTTGGTTTGTGTGCGGCGTGGAAACACCGTATTTGGATAGTTTAGACCACCAGGAAGTGGAATGACCTGTACCGATGACCTTACATAGCACTGCTTTGTGCAGTTAGCATTCATACAGTAGGTGCAGCAGTTTCTCTGTTCGCTCACGGGGCAGTTTGGGGCCAGTGTCTTGCAGAGGGACACCAGTAAGGAATGCGAAATCCGGATGGGAACGACTGGGGTTGAACCATTTGACCTTCCTATTAATGGATGACCACCCTGATCCTTGGGCCACTGCAGCCACAAGAAGAGGCAGCAGTAAACAACAGAGGAAGAGGGTGGGAATCCATCTGAAACAGGAGTGTCAAACTCATTTCAGTTCAGGGGGCCACACACGGGGGCCCAATTCATCCTTAACTGGGCCGGACCAGCAGAACCATGGCAGCTACATCAACCCCTCACATCAGGCCAGAGAGACACCCACACTCCCTACTCCTCTTCTTCTTTCTCTCTCCAACTCACCCCCCCCCACCCCACCCCGCCCCCTAGAGTCCCGGCGTAGTAAGTGCAGGTCGATAAACCATCATCTCAACATCTTCTCTGTACCTTCTACGGATCTGACCCTCCCACGGCCCGAATGTTCCACATCCCTGATCCGAAACTCTACAGTGGCAAAGATGAGATGGCGCTTTCGGACGTCCAGGAGTGGAATTGTCCCCCGAAACATCCGTTCTGGACACATCACACGGTCATTTCCTCCAGCTAGTGTACGTCGAGTGTGTGATACCCTCTATGTGTGAGCTCCATCGCCTCTTTCAGTCTCATCCTGCTGGAACTTGATGTGCACCACTAAAGTTGCCGTGCACGCGGTAAATCGCGCCGCCGTGCTCGTGCTGTTGGTCGGAGGTTCCTCTGCTGTTGCCATGTTTAGAGCAGATATTTGCAGCTCCCCCCATGAGTCCCCCCCCCCCCGCTGCTGCAGCTGTGAATGAGGAGAATAGACAGCTGCCGATCGGGGAGAGTCGGGGAGAGCGAGACGCCGAACACAGTGAGATGCTTCATACTCAGATTTTTGCGGCAGTCTACATTTCTGGATTCATTTGTCTTTGGGATTTTTTTCCCAGTATGTACTGTATGACATCTTTTTTGTTGTAGGTGTGTGTGTGCGTGTGTGTGTGTGTCTGTGTGTGTGTTTGGTTGTGTGAGTGACCTGATTGTAAACTTCGGTTACAGTTAAAGGGAGGATTGTTCATTTGCCTCGTTGACCACAATACCACCCTCTGTCCAAATGATGCCCTCGAGGTGCACGGGCCACTGACCATTGACCAACACACACACACACACACACACACATGCGCGCGCACACGCATGCCCACACGCACACGCACACAAACATGCACACATGGCAACAGACGCATCCTGTGTGATCTGATGATCACAAGCTTCGAATTATGGACGGGGAATTTTTGACATGCATTTGACAAACAGTCATGAGTGAGTCGTCGAGCCTGATGTGATTTCATTTGTCCCTCATTTAACTGCGAAAACCAAACCTTTTCAAAACCAGAAAAAAAACGTTGAGGCAACCAACGAACAAACAAAAGAAAAGTATTTATACTTGATGAGCACTCGGGTGCAGGCAAGATATACAAGAGAGGAGAGGGATGAGAGAAGTGGCAGAGAGGAAGAGGATGGAGGAGAAGAATGAGGGGATGAATATAGAGGCTGTCTGGGTGTGTGGGGGTGGGGGTGGGGGGGGGGGGGTGTTGGGGTTGAAAGGGTGGAAGTGGGGGAGGAGGAGGGGGGGGGGGGGGTAAAAA